>OZ016502.1:6823628-6829231 GCA_963966595.1 Physocephala rufipes
TTTCTACGGTTGTTGGTTTTATTCTGTCGATCGAAATGTTTTTCGTCTCGTTATCAATTTTGAGTTTAAAAAATTTCTTGTCTTTTTCTAAAATCTCGTATGGTCCTTCGTAGGGTTGTTGTAGTGAATGTTTATTAATTCTTCTCACCAAAGCAAATTTACAAGTTTTTAAATTTTTAGGTAAATAAATTCCTTTATTGTCGTTATTATGATGACTCATATTTGAACGAATGTTTTTAAAGTTTTCATGCAATTTACACAAGACATCATCGGACGTTGGCGTTTCTTTTGAGGGAACTATTAGTTCTCCCGGTAGTTTAAGGTTTTGTCCGTACACCATTTCTGTTGGAGTCGCTGCGATGTCTTCTTTGAATGCCGATCGTAAACTAAGGAGAGTCATTGGAAGTTCATCAAACCATTTTACTCCGGCATTTCTTGCCATTAGTGTCGCTTTTAATTGTCTGTGAAATCGTTCTACTATCCCGTTTGCTTGTGGATGATATGTAGATGTTGTGATCTTGTGACTACCGATAATTTTCGTTAATTCTGTGAATAATTTTGATGTAAATTGTGTTCCTTGGTCTGTTGTTATTTTTAACACTAGATATACCAACAAATTTACATACCTATTTATACCAAAACCAGTCAATTTGACTGTATATGACAAGTTCTATTCATTTATATTATAATGCTTTATCGTTTGAGAGAATTGATGAGATATATAAAAATTGGTTCTAAGGCGAAGCAAGGGTTGTTTTTCCAATAAGCGGGGGTGTGAGGGGCAAGGCCCCCCGCATTGATAACATTGAAATTAAAAATTTAGGGATTTAATATCTCGGTTATTTATGAAATATGCCCAAAAAAATATGAAATTATATCCCAAAAATCAATTTATGTCACAGGGCAAATAAGTAATGTCAAAAAAAAATTGGGGCATAACTTCCGTTTCAGTTTGAGGCATAAGTTCGTACCCCCATAAAAAATAAAAATATAAAAACTCATCAATTATATTCCAGTTTTATTCAGAATGATCATGTTTACATGCTTTACAAATACTAACTTTTTTTTCCACGCATTTTCCGCACACATATTTCTTACAGATGTCACAATTTGTAGTTGTCTTGTTGTTATTACAAAGTCCTATTTGGCACCATTTACGTACTGGCCGGGGATTCTGGGTTGCTGGACGGAGAATTTCACTTGCCCTCCCTTGGTTTGATGACTTATATTCAGATGTGAGCTCTTCAGCTAATCGAAACAAAAAGTTTTTCCTAGAAATATTCTTTCCTGTTATACTTCTATACAAAATCCAGGAATTGATGCCGGCCAAATCTAAAATATTGAAAAATACTTGAAGTGGCCACCTTCTGGATCCTGATTTCACACTATACTTTCTTGCCATTTGATCAGTTACATCAACACCGAATTTGGTTTTATTGTAAGAAGATATAGTTTCAGGTAGTTTCTTGGAACTGGTATCAATTTTGACGCCATTGTGTTTAGTACTCAATAAAACAACCTTTTTGTTAGGCTTACTCTTATAAACAGTAAGTGTGCATTCATTTGTTTCATATAGATGCGTTGAAAAACGTTCCATACCATCTTTTTTTTCTTTGCAAATTTTTGGAAGCTCCCGTTTGTTGCAACGTACTGTACCAACCAATGCAGTATTTTTAGCTAATAATTTTGAAGCCAAGGGGAGGCTGGTAAAAAAATTGTCGGTTGTCACACACCTTCCTTTCATGATATAAGGTTCTAGTAGTCTTGTTACAACAAATTCACTGAGAGGAGTTGACGAATTTCGTTTTTCGTCTTTTCCTAAATAGGGAAAGCCATTTATAACATACTTCGTTTCAACATCAGAAGCCAGCCAGAATTTTATCCCAAATTTGTCTGGTTTGTTTGGCATATACTGGGTAAATCGACATCTAGCCTTCGTTGGAAACAGTTGCTCATCTACTGTGATAAATGCTCCTGGTTTGAAAGCGTTTTGACTATTCTCGATAAATTTATCCCAAACAGTTGATACCAGCGCAAATTTATCCGTTTGCAAGCGCTGACTCCTCTCATTTCTTTTATCAAAGCGAATAAAACGTAAAATTTCCGTAAAGTCATTCCTGCTCATATTTTCGGAAAAAAAATCAGGACCCCACTTTTTGTTCCATAAATATGATAATTTCAAACCTTTTGCTTCGTATGCACCACGGCCATACAATATTCCAATAAAAGCCTTCAGTTTTTCCTGCGAAAGGGTCCACTTCTTACCTAAAACTCGAGAGGCTTCTATTTCAGTGCAATTTCTAATATGTTCTAATATATGATGATCAATCAATAGTAAGAAGGCACTGCTTATCTCTTCTTCCATAATATTTCTTCTAGCATGTGCTGTAGGCCCAGGTAAATCTTTGAAAATGCAATGACTTGGTAACCTTCCAACGGCACCCCCTTCTTGTATTTTTTTCCAAATTGTTCCATCAGCAGAAACTTCAATTTGCATATTTTGTGTGTTTTCCTCTTCAGAACTCGAGGAAAGCCGCATACATCTTCGTTTTTGCGTATTATGCTGTTGTCTTATGTTATCTTCTTCGTCACTCGATTCGCCTCCAACATTTTCATCAAATTCCTCGTTATCACTGCTTTCAATATGAACACTTTGATTACCATCATCATCCGTATCACCGTCGCATCCCAAAAACTCATATTCGCTATCACCACCATCAACGTCTGATAGATCCGAAAGTATATCTTGTATTTCTTCCAATTTCAAAATTTTTCGTTTTTTCATTATGAGCAATTTGTATGTAGCAAAAGTAATAAAATTATTTCTTACTGAACAGAACAGAACTCAATGAATAAATAATGGTTTATAACAGTTTCCTACGAAATTCTTGATAAAAAAAATAAATAGGGAGATCCCCGAAAAATATGAAATTTGAAAAATATGCTGTTATACAATACTATTTTACCAGGGATGTGCAAACATTTTTCTTTACACGCCATTTTCCAAACAAGGGAATTTCCTAAAAGTGAAGAATATAAAGCATTTGCACATAGAACTACAAAAACGTGTACCAGGTCAAAATGACTGGTTTCGGTATAAGTACCAAAAACAAAAAAAAAATTTTGTTATGAACACAAAATCAAATTAACTTATCAAATTATTTGTATTTAATTGTTGTTATAAAAGTCATATAATAGTTTCGAAAAAAAAATAAATATACATAGTAAATATTTATGAAATAAAAGGTAAAACCAGTCATTTTGACTGGTATGGTAAATCTAGTGTTAACGGTACTCCGAAACGCGGTACATAATTTTCTAAAAATTGTTTTGCAATAGTAGATGCTGATATGTCTCTTAGTGCATACACTTCTGGCCAACGCGTAAATCTGTCAATTATTGTTAGCATATACCTATAACCTTGTGAAGGAGGTAATGGTCCTACGATATCCATGTGTATATGTTCGAATCTACTTTTGGGGATCTCTATTTTCTGTATGGGTGATTTTGTGTGTCGGTATATTTTTGATTTTTGGCAATTAATACATTCTTTAGACCAATTGTTTATCTCTTTGCTCATTTTAGGCCAATAATATCTTCCTGTGATGAGTCTTTTTGTAGCTTTTGTACCTGGATGGGCTATATTATGTAATGTTTCGAAAATTGTTTTGCGTAATTTATTCGGTACAAATGGTCTTGGGTTTGTGCCAGATGTTTCATACCATATTTCGAAATTTAGTACAGGAATTTTCATTAATTTAAGGTTATGTGTGTTATGTAATTCTTTAGTTAATTTCAGTAGTTCGCTATCTTCTTCTTGTTCTTTTTGTAAATTTTTGAAATTGATTTCTACATTTTTTAGTGTTTCTATTTCAAATGCTCTGGATAATGTGTCGGCTACAATGTTAGATTCTCCTTTAATATATTGAATATCGTTTGTAAATTGTGAAATATATTCCAAATGTCTCGTCTGTCTTGGGCTCCTCTCTGTTTTAGATTTTAATGCAAATGTTAGTGGTTTGTGGTCTGTGTATACCGTAAATTGTCTTCCTTCTAGAAGATGCCGAAAATTTTTTATGTTGAGGTAAATAGCGAGTAGCTCTCGATCGAATGCACTGTACTTGTTTTCTGAAGAAGTTAATTTTTTAGAATAGAAAGCCAAAGGTTCGCTTTTATTGTAAAAATGTTGGTGTATAACGCCACCAAAGATAATTTGGCCTTATTGAAATGGTTCAATAATATATTTGACGCAAATTTATCTTTGATGCGTTTAAAAGCCTCATCTTATAATTCGTCCCAAATTAAAGTCTTATCTTTTGTTTTCGATGCAATATTTATTATGTTGTAAATTGTAATTGTTAATTCCGCTAGTTTTGGTATATACCTGTGGTAATAATTTACCATACCGATAAACTTTTGCGCTTGTTTAATTGATTTTGGTCGTCCAAAATCTCGAATGGCGGCTATTTTTTCTTCAGTTGGTCGAATACCTGAACTTGAAATATTGTGTCCTAAAAAGTTAATATTTGTAATGCCGAAAATGCATTTGTTGGGTTTAATGTTTAAGCCGTAGTCTGTTAGTCGTTTGAATACTATATTTAGATCTTTCATATGTTGTTCTTCGTCGGAGCTTGCAACAAGTATGTCATCGATATAAGTGAAAACGAAATCTAATCCGCTGATAACTTCATTAATAAATCTTTGGAATGTCTGCGCGGCATTTCTTAGGCCGAATGGCATTCGCGTGAATTCAAACATTCCAAATGGCGTTGTGATCGCCGTTTTATAAATATCTTCTTCTCTCATAGGAATTTGGTGATATGCTCGAATTAAATCTAGTTTTGAGAATACTCTTTTGTCTCTTAAGTTGATATTGAAATCGTGGATATGAGGTATAGGATAACGATCTGGTATTGTTACTGTATTTAATCTTCGAAAATCGCCGCATGGGCGCCAGTCATTTGGATCTTTTTTTGGGACTAAATGTAATGGAGATGCTACTGGTGAGTTGGCAGGTCTACAAATACCTACTTTAACTAAGTATTCAAATTCGGACTTGGCGATTTTATGTTTAATTGGGTCTAGTCGTCTCGGTTTCGAAAAAGGGAGCGCACCTTCTGTGATTATTCTATGTGTTGTTGAGTGTTTTACTTGTTTTGTGTAATCGGGTTCTGAAATTAATGTGGGGATATCTTTAATAGTTTCGTGTATTTGTTTTCTACGACGAACAATTTTGGAAGTGATGTGTTACAAAATGATGATATGGTGTTAACTGAGAGTTTTGTTAATGGATCTACTAGTCGTTTTTGTTTTATGTCTATCAGAAGGCCGTATTTATCGAGGAAATCAGCACCTATTATAGGTTTTGCTACGTCTGCAATTAAGAATATAAACGGAAATTCGCGTCGCAGTCCTAAATTTATATTTAATAGCTTTTTTCCATATGTAGGTATAGTGGATCCGTTAGCTGCTGTCAAAATTACGTCTGTTTGAACGCTTTGTATTTGAGAATTTGGATGAAGGTAGAACTGAAATTTCTGCCCCACTGTCAATTAAGAATTTTAGATTGTTATCTTGGTCATAAATGAACAAGCGACGGGGTT
>OZ016502.1:6829431-6850584 GCA_963966595.1 Physocephala rufipes
ATATATATATATATATATATATATATATATATATATATATATATATATATATATATATATATATATATATATATATATATATATATATATATTATATATATATATATATATAATTTAGTTATTTAGAACTTTATTAATTGAGTTAGGTTTAAAAACTGAATTCTTTATTTCAAATTATTATACTCAAGCTTGGCGTTGAACAAAAGATTCTTAAGTAAATAAAAAATATTGTAACATTATACATTTTCTTTGTTTGTACTTAAACTGCTATTTGTGGGAAACTAAAAATGCAGCGTACGTATTTTTTCAATTCACACATTCATTTTTGTTGCTTTGGATATAAGCCAACTTATGCCAACACTTTTATAAGCTTAAAAACGCGGCGTAAGTAATTTTGTTTAATTTAATGCTTCAAAACAAAGTTGCTATGCAAATGGCAATCTAGCAGTGGATGATGTCATAACACCCCCAGACAAAGAGCTTATCCCGGATTCCGAAGGAAGTTAACAGAGATGGCCGTTTGCTCAACAGTTTTCCTTTTCTTAAGATAAAGGTAAACACAAATGACAAGTAGCATAATTATCAATATGATATAGGTTGTATAAGTGTGAATCTTTTGATTAGTTTTGAGTTCAATTATAGTATTTGTGTTATTAATATGCTTATATTGTAATTCTTTTAATGACAAGTTAGTGTCGTTAGACATTTCGATGATCCGGAAGGGATTTGGTATTATTACAGTGTTTTGATATAATTTCTTACTATACCATTTGTCAAGTAGTATTTCGCAATTTTCAATATAAATTAGATAATTTCCCTTTAATGTAAACGGGAATCGATTACAAGTTTGGTTAATTTCAATATTTACATTAATAGTGACTATTATATTTGTTCCAATTTCAACAATATTGACATTATTATTGGGACCATAGTAGCAAATTATTTTCTCTTTTCTAAAAATGTTTTGAAGACATTTATCATTTGTTTTTCTTAATTTAGATAGTTTGTTAGTATTTTCGTACATGTTTTTCCCGTCTGTCAAATAGTTATTAGCATCGATTATTATTTGTTGTCCATTTTTATTAGGGATCGGTTGTATGAAAATTTCTTTATAAGTTTCAGGAGTTAAGTTAGGAATTTTGATGATGAAAATAATATCTGATTCTTTGGTTGCAACGTCGAGTTCAATGTTTTCCAATTTGTGAAGAGTTATATTAAAATCTGTAATTTCCTGATCCGTCAAAATATCTCTGTTAAGTATTCGCAATTTTGAAGACAAAAGCAATTCTCTGGCTTGTTCAACTAATTTTTCCAAATGTTCCATTTCGTATCTGAGGTAGGCCTTACGTGAATATGTTTCAGTTTGGTTAATCAGTGCAATATTCTGTCTAAGTAATTTCGTCTGTTGGTTTTGTAAATCAGTTAATGTTTTTAGTTGTTCGTCAAAATGGGCGTTGATTTTGATTTGTTTATTCGACTGTTCAATTATGTTGTGATTATTAAAATTATTGATTCTAAGTTTTTCTTCGATCTCCGTTCTGTCATCATCGTCCATTGTCCCGTATAAGTATTTAAATCCTTTTCCAATAATATTGATTATTCCTCGTCTAGAACGGTATCTTGGTATTAAACTCAGTAATTGTAATTTAATATGTTTAATTTGATGTTGTAAATATGCGTCATCTAGTGTCATTATTTCGGATGCTAATTTGTTAATGCAGGCTAAATAATCTTCCGTTTTGAAAACGTGTAATATTTTCGAATAATTTTGTATTAATGATCTTTCTCCCAATTGCACCATTGTGAAGCCATTTCCTTGGTTTAAATCAGTTATCATCAGCTTCTGTGACACAACTGGTGTTACCATCGTCAGGATTGTCAACAAGCACTTCAAGAGACCTAGAAAGATTTTTTCTTTTGATGAATTGATCTTTATGTATAATTTGTTTCTTTCTTTTGTATTTTTTGTCAGTAATCTTTTCTACGGCTACATGTTTCATTTTCGATGTCAGTTTATCCTGTTGGTTGGTTTTCATGACTTCTTCGTTTATCTGTTCGTCCTTTCTATCTTTATTGCGGTATTCTAGAGTTTTAATTTTTTTATCTTCTATTCTGTCAAAAATTTCCTTTATACTTATATTGTTTCGAAAGTGTAAATTAATTGGTTTCTCCCGGTTGTCATATGTGTGCTATTATTGTATGCTTCTAATGCCTGGTAAGGTAAGTCAACATTGTAAGCTATGTCCAAGTTTTCTTCGCGCTTTTTCAATATGCGTATGTTCTCGTTCAAAGTTGCGTGAAGACGTTCGATATCGGAGTTGCCCGTATGTCGATTTGGTGTAGAAAAATGATAGTTTATACCCTTTTTGTCTAAAAAGTCAGTAAAAAGAGCTGATTTGAAGGAGGTTTCATTATCTAAGGTGAGGTTTTTGGGCGTTTTCATATACATAAAGAGTTTTATATAACTTTTGATAAGTTGCAACGGTGTTCTGTCCGGAACTTCTTCAATCATTGCGTATTTTGAGAACTTGTCTATCATGGTAACATATGTGGTGGATCTGTCCAAATACCATATATCCGTATGATAGTGTTCGTGTGGACCTTTAGGTGTTTTAGTTTTTTCGAAAGGTAATTTGATCGGATTTCTCTCAATTTTGAAGTTGCATATCAAGCAATTATTTATAAATTAAGTAATTTCCTTCCTCAAATTGGGATAATAGATTTTTCTTTTCAATTCTATGTAAGTCTTTTCTATCCCCGGGTGATTATTTTCAAATTTATGGTGTTTTGCCATAATTTCCAGCAAGTGTTCATACCCTATATTTTCCCTTAACTGATTAGTTAACATAATTTTCGTTCTAAACGAATGATTGGGATTTGCCCTTAATTCTTTATATTTATTCTGAATTTTAATTAAATCGTCCGTGTCTTCACAATACATTCCAATGTCTCTCTGATTGATAGACTCAGATAATATTTGCGCTATTATTCGCTCCGTATAATCCGCATAGGAATAAGTCATTCTAGTTTTTCCAAAGATAAAGTTTCTTTCGGTCCTATTCTCGTCACTGTGTTTTATGACGATTTGGTAATTAAATGAGTACAGAGGTCTTTGAGATATCAGAAAATGGTCACTGCTGTCTTCGTCAGCTGAATGTACGGTGGGTACAGGTGATTCACTACGTCTTCTAACATTTTCAAAAGTTTCCCTCTTCTCAACAAGGTTATGTATCTTTCTAAGGTGGTCTTGTAGACATCGAGGTCTTGATAACTTCTTATTGCAAATTTTACATTGTAAGTTTTCGTCAGTGTGCATTTTCGTATGCAAAGTTAAACTTTGTTTGTGAGTGTATACTTTTCCACAAATATTACACTCGAATCTAGAGGGTTTCCCCTCAAATATGTTTATTTCCCTAAGTCTTGATAATGCGTCTGCCACTTTATTTTCTTTACCTTGTACGTGTTCCATGTCAAACTCATATTCGTTGAGTTTGATTTTCCAGCGTACAAGCTTAGAATTGGGTTCCTTTAGGTTCGCCAACCAAATTAAAGGTTTATGGTCCGTGCGCAATTGGAATTTTCTTCCGTATAAGTAGTGTCGAAATTGTTTGACTGCCCATACAATGGCCAGTAACTCTTTTTCCACTGTGGAATAGTTAATCTCATGCTGATTAAGTGTTCTTGATGCGAACGCAATGTGACCTTTAGATTGAGACAAAACTGCTCCCAATGCGTAATTGCTTGCATCTGTCGTGAGTTGAAACTGTTCCTCCATGTTCGGATATCTTAGAACCATATCCGACATCAGAATTGATTTAAGTTTTTCGAAGGATTGTTTATAATCCTTATCGCTCACATTGATTTTCGAATCCTTCTTCAATCGAAGTGTCATGGGTTTTGCTATTTTCGCATAGTCGGGAATAAATTTCCTGTAATACCCGCTTAACCCCAAAAAGCTTTGAATCTCCCTAACCGTCCTGGGAATCGTATAACTTTTAATCGCGTCCACTTTGTCCGGATTAGGTTTTATGCCATCTCTAGTGACAACATGTCCCAAAAATTCGGTTTCTTTTTTCAAGAAATCACTTTTGTTTAATGAAACCTTCAAATTTGCTTCCCTTAAGGTTTGGAATATTTTCCCCAAATTCCCGAGATGCTCTTGTAAGGATGAAGAAAAAACTAAAATGTCATCCATGTACATTACGCAAATTTTATTAACATGTTCTCTAAGAACATTATTCATCATCCTCTGAAACGTAGAGGGCGCGTTTTTTAAGCCGAATGGCATACGAATAAATTCGTAATGCCCGTTATGTGTAGTGAAGGCGGTTTTTTCGCGATCTTCAGGCTCTACTTCAATTTGATAAAAGCCTTTTGTAAGATCTAAAGTGGAAAAGTAATTTGCACGACCTAGCTTTTCTAATATGTCATCAATACGTGGGATAGGATATTTGTCCTCTTTGGTAGCCAAGTTAAGTTTCCTATAGTCAATAACGATTCTCCATTCCTTATTTCCTAATTTGTCCTCTTTCTTGGGTACAACCCAAATAGGTGCGTTATATGGCGAACTACTATGCTTGATTATGCCTTGGGCTAACATTTCTGTTATTTGTCATTCCACTTCTGCAGTGTGTACATGTGGATACCTGTATGTTTTTGTGTAAATTGGTCCTGATAGGCCGGTGTCTATTTTGTGTTTAATTTCATTAGTAAAGGTTAAATCGTCCCCTTTTTTATAAAAAATGTCACCATTATGTTGAATTAAAATTTGAAGTGATTTTTTCTCTTCTGAATTTAAATGTTCTGTCCTTAATTGACATTCCGTTCCTAAAATATCTATATTATAAAGCTCCGGTAAATTTTCCAGTTCGTCTGTCCATCTGTTATCTGGTTCTTGTTCCCCCTCATAACAAATCTTAAACTTTCTTCCATTTAGAAGTAATGTATTATTGTCATAATTTATAATTGCATTATTTTCTTTTAATGTATTGTGACCTAAAATGCCGTCAAAAAATTTGTGAAATTGGAAAAGTTTAAAAATTGTTTGCGATTTCAATGGTATACTTAAGTGTTCTGTTGGTATAACTCCGTCATGTGTAACGGTGATAGTCCCCGCCGCTGTTTTAATCTTTGTAGGAGTTTTCAATCTTTTAATAAATTGTGGTGGGCAATGGTTCTGTTTAAGTAAGTTTTCTGTTGATCCCGTGTCGATCAAAAGTCTTAAATTTCTGGTTGGGTTTCTAAGTAGGAGATAGGGTAACCCGAAGTTTGAGGTGAGGCCATTGACCGAAAATTTTGTAGTTCATTTTCATTATATATTTCATCAAAATTATAATCATGACTTAAATTAGTGTTAGTATTATTATTCTTACTATAGTTCCGTGATTTTCGTTGATCTCTCTGCTGATAATGGTTCTGTCTTCTAGTTTGTTGGGATGTATCAATATCCATGGGTTCCGGTCTTGATTGATGATTTTGTTGCCAGTTGTTTCGATAAGATGTTAACTGTTGCTGTTGTTGATTCCTTGGTTGGAACTGTTGATTGTTTTGTGGATAGTACATTTTTGGTCTCCAGTTCTGTTGTGGTTGTTGGTTGTTGTTATTTTTTGTTTGTTGATGATGAGTTTTCTGACCTCTGCTATCATTTTTTGGGTTTCTTTCCTCGTTTAGGAATCCAGATTGGCTTAATTCATGAAGAGCTTCTTCCATCGTTGTAGATTTTAGAGCGCATAGCACTGTTCTCATATAAACGGGTAGTCTCGTTGTGAAAATTTTTAAAGCAGTTTGTATGTTTCTTTCTACATCTTCAACTCTATTTTCATGTCTGCATTTTTGATTAAGTAATGCTAGTTTATGTAGGATGTAGTTGTAAAATTCAAGCGTATTACCCCTGTACTGAATTCCTCTCAGGTCCTCGTACAATTGATCTGCTGTTTGGAAACCTCCGAAATTAGTTTCCAACATGGCCTTGATATCTGACCATTTATCAAGATGTGGGTGAATTTCCATCGCTCGTCTTGCTTTTCCGGTCAATTTACCTTTGACCATATTGATGCACATGCGTTGTGCTTGTTCATTATATGACGCGAGAGTGGGTATGATGTCGTTTACATTCGTACAAAATGTAGATAAATCCTCTTTACGTCCGTCGAACCCCTGTATTTTCTCTAAATACGTAAGTGGGTTGATGTCTAGTGCTCTACCTTGAGCATTAGCTACTGCTGCCAGTCCAGCGTTTGGTGGGTTAAGGGCCATTTTTAAATTGTCTTAGAAAACCTTTACGTGGTATCTTTTTTACAATAATATGTTCCCTTGTGTTTTTATTGCTTACACCTTTTGCACAGGATGTAGGTTTTTATTTACGGATTATCACTTTTTTAATTTTTAAGTAAACTTCACTTTGCACGGATGTTCACTTTTCATCAATAATAGCGACAATCCTGCCGACTGCGCCAATTTAGTTATTTAGAACTTTATTAATTGAGTTAGGTTTAAAAACTGAATTCTTTATTTCAAATTATTATACTCAAGCTTGGCGTTGAACAAAAGATTCTTAAGTAAATAAAAAATATTGTAACATTATACATTTTCTTTGTTTGTACTTAAACTGCTATTTGTGGGAAACTAAAAATGCAGCGTACGTATTTTTTCAATTCACACATTCATTTTTGTTGCTTTGGATATAAGCCAACTTATGCCAACACTTTTATAAGCTTAAAAACGCGGCGTAAGTAATTTTGTTTAATTTAATGCTTCAAAACAAAGTTGCTATGCAAATGGCAATCTAGCAGTGGATGATGTCATAACAATATATATATATATATATATATATATATATATATATATATATATATATATATATATATATATATATATATATATATATATATATATATATATATATATATATATATATATATATATATATATATATATATATATATATATATATATATATATATATATATATATATATATATATATATATATATATATATATATATATATATATATATATATATATATATATATATATATATATATATATATATATATATATATATATATATATATATATATATATATATATATATATATATATATATATATATATATATATATATATATATATATATATATATATATATATATATATATATATATATATATATATATATATATATATATATATATATATATATATATATATATATATATATATATATATATATATATATATATATATATATATATATATATATATATATATATATATATATATATATATATATATATATATATATATATATATATATATATATATATATATATATATATATATATATATATATATATATATATATATATATATATATATATATATATATATATATATATATATATATATATATATATATATATATATATATATATATATATATATATATATATATATATATATATATATATATATATATATATATATATATATATATATATATATATATATATATATATATATATATATATATATATATATATATATATATATATATATATATATATATATATATATATATATATATATATATATATATATATATATATATATATATATATATATATATATATATATATATATATATATATATATATATATATATATATATATATATATATATATATATATATATATATATATATATATATATATATATATATATATATATATATATATATATATATATATATATATATATATATATATATATATATATATATATATATATATATATATATATATATATATATATATATATATATATATATATATATATATATATATATATATATATATATATATATATATATATATATATATATATATATATATATATATATATATATATATATATATATATATATATATATATATATATATATATATATATATATATATATATATATATATATATATATATATATATATATATATATATATATATATATATATATATATATATATATATATATATATATATATATATATATATATATATATATATATATATATATATATATATATATATATATATATATATATATATATATATATATATATATATATATATATATATATATATATATATATATATATATATATATATATATATATATATATATATATATATATATATATATATATATATATATATATATATATATATATATATATATATATATATATATATATATATATATATATATATATATATATATATATATATATATATATATATATATATATATATATATATATATATATATATATATATATATATATATATATATATATATATATATATATATATATATATATATATATATATATATATATATATATATATATATATATATATATATATATATATATATATATATATATATATATATATATATATATATATATATATATATATATATATATATATATATATATATATATATATATATATATATATATATATATATATATATATATATATATATATATATATATATATATATATATATATATATATATATATATATATATATATATATATATATATATATATATATATATATATATATATATATATATATATATATATATATATATATATATTGTAACGTAAAAAAAAAAGGTTATTTCACATTATAAGGGAACAGCTGAGTGTTTACTGCCGAGATGGTGCACAGCACTCCGGCCTTGCTCAGGGAAAATGGGGGGGTTCATACCTCGCAGTAAACTTGGAGACCCCGCGTACAAAAAAAAATGAACACTATGCTGTGCTGGAAAACAAACTAGAAAGAGAGAAAACAATTAAACCATTTAGGAGACCGCCAACCTATATTTATGACAGGAAGAGAGAGAGGTAATAGGAGCTAGAATTAGACTCCTCCCCTTTCTTTACCCGCCCTACCTTGTTAGTCATTTCCATATCCGACTAACCCTTTCTTTCACTTACTTCGGCTCCACCCACCACCCTATATAAAAAAAAATTTACTGATTCATCTTTTAACCTTTATTCGAGTAGGTCTGGGTTAATGTTAGTTGAGACATGAGCAAACTGTTGAGTATCATTCCAACTCGTCAGCATAAGAAAAAAAAATCTTTAATTAATTTATTAGCGGCAGAGTTTCGTTAAATGTATTTTCTCTTATTATGCTTCTATAATTTACATTATTTCTGCATCGCTTTCGATTGCGCCAGGTTCGCCTCATAAACAGTCTTGTGATTAGTTTCAAAAGATTTTATTAAATTTTCTTATAAAAGCAATTTACGAGAATTATTAAGAAGTCGATTCCAGAATTATATAACTTTGTATCATATACATTTATATACAAGGGTTTTGTTATAATTTGTGTACGTTCGTTAAATAAAAGAATTTATCTTAGAATTTATCTTAGTTTTATCATAAAACTTAAACCAATGATAATTTCAAAAATAGTTTGGTTTCTTCTAAAACTTCATTTTTTCTTTTTGCTTTCTTTTTTTTTTTTTTCTTTTCTTTCACATTATAAAATCGATTTTTTTTTTATAATTTTCGAAAAATATTTTGTTTTGTAACTCATAAGAAAAAGTAGTTATTATTGCGACATTTTCAATTTATAATTTCATTGCAAAAGAAAAACTTACAAAAGAAAGACCATGTATAAAAAAAAATATATATTCCATAATTAAAATCCATTAAACATTTTATGAATTCTTGTAAAAATACAAATCCATAGATATTGCTAAATCATTAATTAATTCATTATTGTTTCATTAATGCTGAATTGTTAAGTAAACGCATTGATAGTAACTAAATTTAATTGCTAAAGTTAATAATATAGAGTATTAACTAATAGTATATATTTATATATATAATATGTTAGTATATAGTTATCTGCATTTGAACGCCTATTTATATGCGCTTGTTGTTTGTAGTACACTAGTTGCATGTTGTGTTGCATCGTTCATCTCGACAGGTTTATAGACGGCAGGTTTCTCCACACAAAATTGATGGTAAGGACTATTTTATGTCCGTGCTTCTTGAGTACGTTTTTTTTTACATTTCTCTTTTCGTGTCAAATCATTTATTTATTATTATCATTTTTATTATTATCATTTTTAAGTCCAAATGAATTGATTTCACTAGGCTTCCTCTTTACTTGGTTCATCCGAATTACACGCGGCGAAAACGATTATTCTTATCGTCAAGAGATTTACTATGGTGAACGAGTTTTTTGCACGGATTTTTGTACTAATATTAAACTTTTATTGTTTAATTTGTTTTCTTATTACAAGCTTTCCACTCTTGTAAAGAAAGTTGATTTCACTCTGAGAAGTTCCACACTAATTCTCCGTCGACCCCAGAATTAGATTTCTTGCTTTTACTCGATGGTTTACTTATTTAGTATTACAAAATTTAATTTCATATTCCAGTACTTAAATATAGACAATTTTACATAAAATTTTTGTTTCAGCAAAACCAACAACTTTATCTTTAACACGTTCGATTTCACAGACATTCTCGTAGAGGAATTTTATTCACAATTTTAAAGAAACTCTACCGATAACACAAGTCAGATTTTTACAATTCGATTGCAATAGCCTATCTATAATGATGGGCACCATTAAAAATAAGTAAACGAAATTAGGATTTTTATTTGCTCTTCGAATGAAAGTTGTACTTAATAAGACACTGCCACGCACGCTGCTTTTCGATCTCCATGCTCGACTCGACTAAAGCAATCGCTCAATGCGATTCGCAAGTAATTTTTCCTTCTCTCTCCCACATGCCTGCATATAGGCCTGCCACGTGGCGTGATCCACTTAAAACTCGCCACGTAGCAGGTCCATGTTTTATCTTATTAGGGGTTGCCATACCAAACAAATATATAAGGTTGTGAGGTGTAAAACCTTAAACACACGGAGTCGGGATTCTGACAATGCCGACAACGCCTCACCCTCACATAACAGGTGCAGTTAAGAGTATTTAACGCAAACTGCAGCTGAAAAAGGGGGATGCTTTAGGCATTATCAGAGTCCGCAGCAACGAAAGAAAATTACCATAGGTCTTTTGCATGAAATACCCCCATAGGAGTGCCCTGCAATGATTCTAAGCGGTAGCGAGAATTTCCTAATATTTCTACAATTTTGGCCGATATTCCCGCCGGAGCCAACTTAGCACAAAAATGCGCAGCTTGGTTACTCAGGGGAAAATTTCGCCGGGTCACCACTTGTCCTACTTGAAACGATCGAACCCGCGACCTGAGATTATACACTTTGGCGTTCTTCTCAAAGGCCTCTCGAATTCTTTTCTTGACAAATTCATGATTCACGTCTCTAAGATCTTGTTTGCTCATTCTAGGAGAGCCCTCCCTTAACGCTTCCTGTTGTCGTAATAATTCGTAATCCTTCCCGTGAGTAATCATATGCTGCCCAAACAATACAAAGTAGGGGGCGTAGCCGATGGTTTGATGCAGACTATTTCGTAAAGCCCCGTTTATACTGCTGAGATACTGGTCCCAATCCCTCTGGTCTTTTCGCAGATATGCTCTTAAAGCTTCATTTATTGAACGATTGACACGTTCGGATGCATTGGCTTGAGGCGAATATACCGCCGTATAAAGGTGCTTCACTCCGTAATCTTCCAAAAACCTTTTCATGTCATTACTCACAAACTGCCGACCATTATCTGAAACAATAGTTTCAGGAACACCGAAGCAGTGAAATACATAATCGCGTAGGAATTCAATTATTGTCGGCGCCGTAAATTTTCGGAGGGGCTTGAGGAATGAAAATTTTGAGAAGTGGTCAACTATAATGAGGATACCAATATTGCCGCGTTTTGTGTGGGGAAACGGACCAATTAGATCCATATATAACCGCTGAAAAGGTCTTTCCGTGGCAGGCAGAGTTCCCATAGGAGGTCGCAGTACTTGAGTAGGGGCTTTGGAGGTGCGACACAGGTCACATTCGGATACATATTTGCAAACTTGTGCTCTCATGCCAGGCCAATACAGATGCCTGCGTATTTTCTCTAGAGTTTTGGCGATGCCTCCATGCGCCGAGATAGGCACGTCGTGAGCTGAACGAATTACTGATTCTCGCAACTCGGATGGTACATAAAGTTTCCATCCTAGATCGTCGATGTAGTCGTCACCGGTAGCAAATTCTCTCCGGTGATAAAGATAGCGGTCTATCTTATAGTCTGGACACTGTTCCTTGCCAAATTTTTCTTTTAGGTTAATATATTCGTCTGAAAGGAAAGCGGTAGACTCTAGATCTATGACCGGTTCGCTATCGAGATCGATGAGTGCTATCCCATCAACATGATCCTCCTCCATCGATCTCGATAGAGAATCCGCCACCACATTATCTTTACCCTTACGGTGTTCGATCTTGAAACTAAATCCCTGCAACTTCAGTGCCCACCTGGCCAATCTTCCTGTAAGATCTTTTTGTCGCATCAGCCATTTGAGGCAGGAGTGATCGGTCACCACCTTAAATTCGTGGCCTTCGCCATACATTCGGAATTTCTTTATTGCCAGGACTACCGCTAAGCATTCGAGTTCCGAAACGGTGTAGTTGCGCTGGGCTTTATTTAATTTTTGTGACATAAATGCGATAGGTCGCTCTTGCCCATTTTCATCACATTGCGCCAGCACCGCCCCAACTCCCATGAGACTAGCATCACACTGAATTATGAAGGATTTAGAATAGTCCGGATGGATCAGGCACGGGGCTGAGGTAAGAAGTGCTTTAATTTTTTCAAATGATTGTTTTGCCAGGGGACCCCATGTGAAAGGCCTACCCTTAGTGAGGAGTTCAGTCAAGTGGAAAGTCATGGTGGAAAAGTTAGGAATGAACTTGCGGTACCATCCCACCATGCCAAGGAACCGACGGAGTTGCTTTATCGTCGAAGGTTCTGGGTAGTTGTTAATGGCTTTAACTTTCTCTGGATCCGTACGTAAGGTTCCCTTCCCCACAACATACCCCAAGTAACTGACCTCAGACAGTCCGAATACACTTTTCTTTACATTGATAGTCAGACCAGCCTTACGTAGACAAGTCGCCACTTCCGATAGGTGGATCAGATGCTCTTCAAAGGAGCTCGAAAGGATCAACAAGTCGTCGAGATATACAAATACCCTGGTCTTCAAATAATAAGGAACCACTTGATCCATCAGTCGGCACATTGTTTGGGGCGCATTGCATAACCCGAAAGGCATTCGCGTGAATTGATAGTGGGGTCGATTTGGCACCGTAAAGGCGGTCTTCATCTTGGATGACTCTTCTAGACAGATCTGCCAAAATGCATCTTTTAGATCCACCTTCGACACAAAGTTAACTGCTGGCAACCGACTTAATATGCCTTCGATGTTAGGTAAAGGGTATGCATCCTTAACTGTGACTTCGTTCAGTCTTCGCGAGTCTAGGCAAAAGCGCACCTTACCCGGTTTAACGATAAGAACGCCCGGGGAAGACCAGGCTGAGCCACTGGCCTCCTCTATTACCCCCATGGCTAACATTCGATCAATTTCTTGGCATAACAGTTTTTCCTTTGCAGGCGAGACTGGATAGTAGCGCTGTTTGATTGGTCTGACATCTTTTGTGTCAATAACATGCTCCACCAAAGTGGTCCTTCCCAATCCATCTCTCTCAGATGAAGGGAAGGATTGGATAACACAACTCAGGCGTCGATTCTGTTCATCCGACAGAGGTACCAAGTCGTCTTTGAATTTATCTAAGGAATTAACTCCACCCACATTCGGGCTGACTATACGTAGATCGAAATCGTTCCAGAAATCCACACCACAAATGACATTCATAGTGATGCTTGGTACTATCAAAAACTTAAATATTTTTTCTATGGCATTAAATTTTACTTTAGCTGTCAAATATCCAGCAACTGGTTGAGTATTCCCATCGGCGGTCTTCACCTTGCCAGTAATATTTTCATGCCCGGTTTTAGATTGGATCAACGTTTGAGCTAACCTCCCTCCTATCACACTGATATTAGCACCACTATCGAGTAAAGCTAAATGGGCCTGTCCATTAATTTCTAAGTTCACGAATGGTCGAGAGTCGTCGGGTGAAGCGAGTAGAGAGGAAATTACAACTTTCCTAAGACATTTCAGTTTGTACCAATAGTTGCGCAAGCGGAGCGTCTTCCTCTTGACCTTCGCAAGGGTTTCAAATATTTCTGCACGGCAACGTTTATAATTTGCTAAGCGGACATGATAAGGGATGATCTGACGATGAGAAGGATCTCCAGTAGACGACGAAATCGGATTTTTGGCGTCTTGCTGACTTGGTCGTTGTAAAACAGAAATAGGTAAGCCTAGTGTAGATGTTGACGACTGCGATGTGGCAGGGCCCCGTTCGTCAAGGCGCGACCCTCCACTCTCGAGTTTTCCGATCGAGAGCGGCAATTTGCGCAGGACGGCTTATAGGAATTAAGGGTACCACAGCCGTAACAAAAGATTCTGCGAGGTAGCACTTCACAATCGTGATAGCGATGGCCCTCCGCGTCACAATTCCAACACTTCAATAGGCCCATCGGGCTCGACATAGCGCATAATTCTGACTTTGCCTCTAATTCTTCGGGATTTTTCTCCCAGGCGCCGGTCTCCACTGCAGCCACAAATCGTCTTACGGGAGTACTAGGCACCTGCCTAAAAGTTGTTCGGTCACGCTGAAAGTCCTCATGTCGATGGCATTCTCGCCGGAGATCGTTCAAGTCACGTATTCGTATGTGTAACAATTCGTGTCTAAGTTCTGTACATAAATTGTGAGTCAATATTTCCAACAGTTCGGGATCACTAAGCGGATTTCTCAAGCGGTCATTCATAACTAACATCTCATCTAAAAAGGCGTCAAAAGTTTCCCCTTTACGCTGCTTTCTTCTTCGCATGTTTTCGCTTAACTCATAGTCCGACAGGTAGTTGCGAAATTTAACCCTTAGCTCTTCGCATAGATCAGACCAAACCAATTGACCAACACGGCGGTGGTGTCGCCAATACCAGGTCTCGGCTTTACCCGAGAACAGCAAGTGGGCATGTTGGCATAAAGCGGTATAATCACTATTTAAGCATTGAGTTGTCAATGCACCTACGCGATAGATGAAATCATCGACAGACATGTCATCTACGTCCCCAGTGAATTTCACTCGCCATCCGGAAATAAGAGATGCTAACCTATCAGAATTATTATGAGTGGTCGCCCTTGGTATCATTCTTTGACTAGAGTTCGCCGAGTTATTAATGAGTGGTCTATTAGAAGACCAGGGCGGTCGCGTGGTAGATGAACCGTATAAGGTTGCATTAGCCATGATAGGCGCTTGTGTGTTAACCGTATAAACTCCTGATTCATTAATAGGAGAAGTTTGGTCACTACTTGTCGAAAATCCCAAAAGCTCTTCAGTCTGGGTATTGTCATCTAGCACGGGGGATGAGTCCTGCCGCGCCCCAGGCGTCCGCGGATTAGCTCTCGTACTTCCTCCAGCCCCTAAGACAGGACGTGGTATAACCTTTTGTTCTGCAGCTGTGCTCGACTGTTGGACTGCGTTTCGAGCCATCTGGCGGGTTATAGGGCGTGTATTAATTGCGGTTACAGTACCAGCATCTGTAACAGTGACGGACTCTACCTCAAGATTCAAAATGTGGGTTCTGCAATTAGGGCAGGTCGGTTGTTTGTTCAGCCAGGCATTTAGGCACGTTTTATGGAAACTATGCTCACACCTGGTCCTAGTAACCTCGCTACCCAAGTGAAGGCTCTCGCGACATATGGAGCAACGGGAACTGTCACCCGGATCTCGAGTATTAATTGTTTCCGGTGGACTTCGAACAACGGCCATTAGGTTTAAATAAACAAAAGCTAACCCAGGTAAATGGGGTCACTATTTCGCGCAAACTAAGGATGTGTGTGGGGAAAGTAAAATAATTTGCGCTTAGACCTTGGTAATAACCTTGCTAAAATGTTGCTGTTTACTCTTGTTCACCTCAGTCCGATTATCAAAAAAAAATCTATACAAAATGCATGCAATATGTGATGACAAGAGAAAGAAAGAAAAATAAAGTAAATTGTTTAAAGCGGTAACGCAAAAAAAAAATTTTTTTTTTTTGTTTAATGGCGTAAAAGGATTTAGAATTTATTCGATATTAAATCAGGGCGGTAGTGGTGGAGATTCCAAGTAAGCGAATTTCCCTTCCTATCATAACGAAATTATTAATTTGCCTTTGGCTGAATCCAGGTCTCTGGCAAGTCTCTGAGGTTCTTCAGTAGCAAGCGCTAATGAATTTTACTTGAAACAAGGGCTAACGATGAAACGAAACTATTACCCTCAAATGTTGAATTTCTTCAGCGAGTTGTAAGTGACTTGACAAACTCATCACTACCCCAAAATCTGCAGCCGACCGAAATCAACATACAAGGAAAAATACAAATATCTCATCGAGATGCTTGATGAGTTGTAAATCAACCAAGGAAGGTCAATAAACAAAGTCTCCAATCCTAGACATCTCGAAACAAGAGGATAAACCAAATTTAATTTTTCTATGGACTGACGAACGTCAGACAATCTTAGAATAGAGCGATTCGGCAGTATGCTGGAATGCTGAAGCTTCCTTGCAAAAGTCTAGCACGAGTCGAGACAAAAAAAATTTTAAACTATACCAAAATAACTTGCTACTGTACAAGGCGATAATTTGCAGGGATCTACTAAAAGTTCGGACGGACACGCGGAAATTTATGCAACGTATCAGTAGGGCTTTAGGGAGCCCCACGTTGGGCGCCATTTTGTAACGTTCGGGGTGGCAAAAAAAAATAAAAAAAAGGTTATTTCACATTATAAGGGAACAGCTGAGTGTTTACTGCCGAGATGGTGCACAGCACTCCGGCCTTGCTCAGGGAAAATGGGGGGGTTCATACCTCGCAGTAAACTTGGAGACCCCGCGTACAAAAAAAAATGAACACTATGCTGTGCTGGAAAACAAACTAGAAAGAGAGAAAACAATTAAACCATTTAGGAGACCGCCAACCTATATTTATGACAGGAAGAGAGAGAGGTAATAGGAGCTAGAATTAGACTCCTCCCCTTTCTTTACCCGCCCTACCTTGTTAGTCATTTCCATATCCGACTAACCCTTTCTTTCACTTACTTCGGCTCCACCCACCACCCTATATAAAAAAAAATTTACTGATTCATCTTTTAACCTTTATTCGAGTAGGTCTGGGTTAATGTTAGTTGAGACATGAGCAAACTGTTGAGTATCATTCCAACTCGTCAGCATAAGAAAAAAAAATCTTTAATTAATTTATTAGCGGCAGAGTTTCGTTAAATGTATTTTCTCTTATTATGCTTCTATAATTTACATTATTTCTGCATCGCTTTCGATTGCGCCAGGTTCGCCTCATAAACAGTCTTGTGATTAGTTTCAAAAGATTTTATTAAATTTTCTTATAAAAGCAATTTACGAGAATTATTAAGAAGTCGATTCCAGAATTATATAACTTTGTATCATATACATTTATATACAAGGGTTTTGTTATAATTTGTGTACGTTCGTTAAATAAAAGAATTTATCTTAGAATTTATCTTAGTTTTATCATAAAACTTAAACCAATGATAATTTCAAAAATAGTTTGGTTTCTTCTAAAACTTCATTTTTTCTTTTTGCTTTCTTTTTTTTTTTTTTTTTTTCTTTTCTTTCACATTATAAAATCGATTTTTTTTTTATAATTTTCGAAAAATATTTTGTTTTGTAACTCATAAGAAAAAGTAGTTATTATTGCGACATTTTCAATTTATAATTTCATTGCAAAAGAAAAACTTACAAAAGAAAGACCATGTATAAAAAAAAATATATATTCCATAATTAAAATCCATTAAACATTTTATGAATTCTTGTAAAAATACAAATCCATAGATATTGCTAAATCATTAATTAATTCATTATTGTTTCATTAATGCTGAATTGTTAAGTAAACGCATTGATAGTAACTAAATTTAATTGCTAAAGTTAATAATATAGAGTATTAACTAATAGTATATATTTATATATATAATATGTTAGTATATAGTTATCTGCATTTGAACGCCTATTTATATGCGCTTGTTGTTTGTAGTACACTAGTTGCATGTTGTGTTGCATCGTTCATCTCGACAGGTTTATAGACGGCAGGTTTCTCCACACAAAATTGATGGTAAGGACTATTTTATGTCCGTGCTTCTTGAGTACGTTTTTTTTTTACATTTCTCTTTTCGTGTCAAATCATTTATTTATTATTATCATTTTTATTATTATCATTTTTAAGTCCAAATGAATTGATTTCACTAGGCTTCCTCTTTACTTGGTTCATCCGAATTACACGCGGCGAAAACGATTATTCTTATCGTCAAGAGATTTACTATGGTGAACGAGTTTTTTGCACGGATTTTTGTACTAATATTAAACTTTTATTGTTTAATTTGTTTTCTTATTACAAGCTTTCCACTCTTGTAAAGAAAGTTGATTTCACTCTGAGAAGTTCCACACTAATTCTCCGTCGACCCCAGAATTAGATTTCTTGCTTTTACTCGATGGTTTACTTATTTAGTATTACAAAATTTAATTTCATATTCCAGTACTTAAATATAGACAATTTTACATAAAATTTTTGTTTCAGCAAAACCAACAACTTTATCTTTAACACGTTCGATTTCACAGACATTCTCGTAGAGGAATTTTATTCACAATTTTAAAGAAACTCTACCGATAACACAAGTCAGATTTTTACAATTCGATTGCAATAGCCTATCTATAATGATGGGCACCATTAAAAATAAGTAAACGAAATTAGGATTTTTATTTGCTCTTCGAATGAAAGTTGTACTTAATAAGACACTGCCACGCACGCTGCTTTTCGATCTCCATGCTCGACTCGACTAAAGCAATCGCTCAATGCGATTCGCAAGTAATTTTTCCTTCTCTCTCCCACATGCCTGCATATAGGCCTGCCACGTGGCGTGATCCACTTAAAACTCGCCACGTAGCAGGTCCATGTTTTATCTTATTAGGGGTTGCCATACCAAACAAATATATAAGGTTGTGAGGTGTAAAACCTTAAACACACGGAGTCGGGATTCTGACAATGCCGACAACGCCTCACCCTCACAATATATATATATATATATATATATATATATATATATATATATATATATATATATATATATATATATATATATATATATATATATATATATATATATATATATATATATATATATATATATATATATATATATATATATATATATATATATATATATATATATATATATATATATATATATATATATATATATATATATATATATATATATATATATATATATATATATATATATATATATATATATATATATATATATATATATATATATATATATATATATATATATATATATATATATATATATATATATATATATATATATATATATATATATATATATATATATATATATATATATATATATATATATATATATATATATATATATATATATATATATATATATATATATATATATATATATATATATATATATATATATATATATATATATATATATATATATATATATATATATATATATATATATATATATATATATATATATATATATATATATATATATATATATATATATATATATATATATATATATATATATATATATATATATATATATATATATATATATATATATATATATATATATATATATATATATATATATATATATATATATATATATATATATATATATATATATATATATATATATATATATATATATATATATATATATATATATATATATATATATATATATATATATATATATATATATATATATATATATATATATATATATATATATATATATATATATATATATATATATATATATATATATATATATATATATATATATATATATATATATATATATATATATATATATATATATATATATATATATATATATATATATATATATATATATATATATATATATATATATATATATATATATATATATATATATATATATATATATATATATATATATATATATATATATATATATATATATATATATATATATATATATATATATATATATATATATATATATATATATATATATATATATATATATATATATATATATATATATATATATATATATATATATATATATATATATATATATATATATATATATATATATATATATATATATATATATATATATATATATATATATATATATATATATATATATATATATATATATATATATATATATATATATATATATATATATATATATATATATATATATATATATATATATATATATATATATATATATATATATATATATATATATATATATATATATATATATATATATATATATATATATATATATATATATATATATATATATATATATATATATATATATATATATATATATATATATATATATATATATATATATATATATATATATATATATATATATATATATATATATATATATATATATATATATATATATATATATATATATATATATATATATATATATATATATATATATATATATATATATATATATATATATATATATATATATATATATATATATATATATATATATATATATATATATATATATATATATATATTATATATATATATATATATATATATATATATATATATATATATATATATATATATATATATATATATATATATATATATATATATATATATATATATATATATATATATATATATATATATATATATATATATATATATATATATATATATATATATATATATATATATATATATATATATATATATATATATATATATATATATATATATATATATATATATATATATATATATATATATATATATATATATATATATATATATATATATATATATATATATATATATATATATATATATATATATATATATATATATATATATATATATATATATATATATATATATATATATATATATATATATAT
>OZ016502.1:6850784-6871816 GCA_963966595.1 Physocephala rufipes
TATATATATATATATATATATATATATATATATATAATATATATATATATATATATATATATATATATATATATATATATATATATATATATATATATATATATATATATATATATATATATATATAATATATATATATTATATATAGATATATTATATATATATATATATATATATTATATATATAATATATATATATATATATATATATATAGTATATATATATATATATATATATATATATAATATATATATTATATATATATATATATATATATATATATATATATATATATATATATATATATATATATATATATATATATATATATATATATATATATATATATATATATATATATATATATATATATATATATATATATATATATGATGCCGAGAAGCGTTTTCCTTGGCTCAGAAAGTCGTGTATGTTTAAGCACGTGAGCTAGTTTAAGCACGTGAACTCAAACTAACTAGTGCAACGTTTATATAGATGATTATTTGTAGCACTTTAACTACAAATAATATTCCCTTTTTTGATGATTATTTGCACTTGAACTACAAATGATATTTTTGTTGCTGATTATTTGCAGCACCTTAACTACAAATAATCTTTTGTTGCAAACGAGCGCCCGTCAATGGTTGCAAAATAACACACGTCGAAATTGGCTGAATATCAACAAGTGATTATCTTTATTCATAGTTATGCTTATTTATATTTTTTTTTTGGACATGAAATACATTGGATAGATATAGTTAACTTAGCTTAACTAGACACACACGTTCTAATACAATCACAAATACCCCTTTTTGCTTAGCTATACAATTTATGCTCATAAGACGCAGGCACGACGTTTGCTGCCCGCTTGTAATGTGAGATACAAGCCGAGCTGGCAGGTATGTCTTGTGAAGCATAAACAATTTCCTGTGGGAACATTTGATTAGAGCTTGTTTACTTCGGCCAAGCAGGTAAAGAATGTGATTCGTAATCACATTTATTGCGATGAACATAAACAGAATAAAGTTTCACAAAATAAAACGAATTCACTTAATAATTTGAATAACAATAAACGGAAAACAAATTTTTATCATTACATTTTATTGTAGTAAGCATAAATAAAAATAAAGAGTCTCACACATTCTTGCGTGCATTCTTTTGAATGCATTTCTTGGTTTTAACCATCCTCCCCCCCTTGGACGAAGTTAATCGATGTGAGCAGATGCGGTTCTACGTCTTTTCGATTCTGATGCAGTTGTGGTTAAGTCTTCAGCATCGCTATCAAACTTTGTCGGAATTATTGGAATTTCGATATTTACTGGTAGAGGGGCCAGGCGATGAATTGGGCGATTCCATTCACCTGTTGAGGTTTTTATTTTTGCTACCTGAACGAAACCGTCATCTCCTGAGTAGGTTTTGATAACGCGGCCTAAGGGCCATTTTAGAGGAGGCAAGTTATCTTCCTTGATTATCACCATTGAGCCGATTTTAATGTTAGGGGAATGTTGAGTCCACTTGCCCCTTTGTTGTAGTTGATTTAGGTATTCAAGAGACCAACGGTTCCAAAACTCATGCTTTAGGTGTGTCACCAATTTCCATCTTGTTGGCAAACTTGTGTTGACTGGTTTGGCTGATGGATCTATTTGGGCAGTTAGTGGTTCCCCAATCAAAAAATGTCCTGGTGTTAATGCCGTCAAGTCATTCGGATCGGCCGACATTTCTGTTATTGGCCTTGAATTCAGGATAGCTTCCACTTCCACTACAACCGTTTCAAGATCTTCGTACGTCAGATTTGCTGTTGACACGCTTCTTGTTAAAAGGTACTTTGCCGACTTCACTGCTGATTCCCATAATCCTCAAAAATGAGGCGATCGTGGGGGAATGAAGTTGAAGTTTATCCCTTTTGTGCTGCACGCACCTTTTATAGCTTCTTGAGCATCTGTCGAACATAACTGTTTATATAGTTATTTACTGGCTCCAACAAAGTTTGTTGCATTATCGCAGAATAGATGTCGGCAATGACCTCGACGGCCGATGAACCTTTTTAGAGCACCGATGAATGCTGCAGTTGTTAGATCTGATACCAGCTCAAGATGAACTGCCTTAGTGGCAAAACAACAAAATATGGCAATGTATGCCTTGTGTGGTCGTTTCCCGCGTATTTTGTAGTGCACTTCAAACGGCCCACAGTAGTCAACCCCACTATTAACAAATGGTCGCGAAGGCTGTATTCGTTCTTCAGGTAGGTTCCCCATAATTTGTGTTAATAATTTAGGTTTACTTCGGCTACAGATCACACAGTGTTGTACAATTGATCTAGTCATTAATTTACCTTTGATTGGCCAAAATCTCTGTCTTACGTGAGCGAGTAACAATTGGGGTCCTCAATGGAGATGCGTAATATGAATCATTTTCAATAATAATTTGACTATGGGGTCATTATACGGAAGAAGTATTGGGTGTTTTGCATCGAAGCTTAGCGTTGAACACGTCAAACGTCCGCCAACTCTGATAATTTCTTCATCATCTAAGAATGGACTCAATGATAGCATTGAGCTTGACTTGTGAACTTGTTGGCCCCTTGTCAATGACCTTATTTCTTCAAGGAAGTCTGATCGTTGCACTGTTTTTATAATTAATTTCATAGCATCGTCTAATTCCGGTGGTGTTAATTGAATTTGATTTGGCAGTGGAGTTTTTTTTTAGATGCTTCACAAAACGAATTATATAGCCAATAATACGTTGGAGCGTCGTGAAAGAATTTTTATGATTAACCGTCTATACGAAATCTAAGTTCTCCACTTTTACCAGAAATGATGATGGTATTTTGTTTTTTCTATCAACATCATGGCTCACATTCTTGGTTTTGCGCTTTAATTCTACATCGTTTGTTACCGATAACGAAGGTGTGAATCTGGGTGGCCAAAGCGACTCTTCTCCATGCAAGAACAATGGACCGTAAAACCATAAACTGCATTCTATTAATTTCCTTGGTGTCATCCCTCTTGATAATACGTCAGCTGGGTTGTTCTGAGAGCCTACGTGCCGCCATTGCTCCAACAATGACAGTTCCTGAATTGATGCTATTCTGTTAGCTACAAATGTTTGATAAGATGCGGAGGATGAGTTTAACCATGAAAGTACAATCGTTGAATCTGTCCAGAAGAACGTAGGAACATCCGAAATGTTTAAATCGCTCCTTACTCTAGTAGCTAATTGAGCGCTCAGCATTGCTGCACATAATTCCAATCTTGGTAATGTTTGTCGCTTCAGAGGGGCGACACGGGATTTTGCGCAGAGAAGTCTTACCACGACTCTGCCACCTTGACAAATTGAACGAATGTATATTGCAGCTCCAAAGGCCTTCTCTGATGCATCTGAAAACGCATGGATTTGTATCGACTTTGCCACTCCTCCATTGTAGATATGACGGCAAATTTTGAAATTACTTATCTGAAGCAAGTCATTTCGGAAAGATGTCCATCTTGTATGTTGTTCGACTGATAAAGACTCATCCCATGATAATTTTAAACTTCACAGTTCTTGAATGAACATTTTTGCCGTAACAACAATTGGCGTCAAAATGCCGAGAGGATCGAATAATCTTGCTAGGTCTGAAGATACGGTTCGTTTCGTTATCCGCTTCTGGGAACATAAATTAATCTTAATGCAAATTTATCATCACTTGGTAACCATGTTAAACCCAGTGTATTGATAGCCTCATGGTTTTCTTGCGACAGGTCAAGATTCTTTTCTGTAATGTTGGCTGGGATATTTTGCAGTAGTGCTGGGTGATTTGCGCTCCATTTATGCAATGAGAATCCTGCTGATTCTAGGACGCGTGTAAGTTGCCATTGTGTTTCGATAGCTGTGCAAAGGCTATCTGACCCGCCCAGACCATCATCAACGTAAAAGTTGTTCCTTATGAATTCGCATGCAAGTGGATACTTAACGTTATGATCCCTTGCTAATTGCCGAAGACATCTGATTGCTAAATAAGGGGCTGGCCTCGTTCCATATGTTACCGTGTTTAGCTCGTAATATTGGATCGGCTCTGATGGATTACTTCTCCACATGATCATTTGATATCTCCTATCTTCTCGATGTATGGAGATCTGTCGAAACATTTTATTGATGTCGATTGTGAACACAAATCTTGGCATTCTAAAGCGCAGCAATATTGAAAATAAGTCGTCCTGTATTATAGGGCCGGTGTGTAGTATGCCATTTAGAGACCTGCCTGATGAGCCTTTAGCAGATGCATCAAATACGACACGTAATTTCGTGGAGGTGCTGTCAGGTTTGATCACACAATGATGCGGGATAAAGTAGTTTGGTGTTAATATGGATTCTCTGCCAATTTTTGTCATATGGCCAAGCGTTTCGTACTCCTCCATAAATGTAACATAATTTTGTCTTAAATTTTCATTTCTGGTCAACCTACGTTCCAACGCTAGAAATCTGTTATACGCTATTGCTTCCGATTCTCCTAATTCACTTGGGGTGTCAGCAAACGGAAGTCTCACAATGAATCTTCCAGTACTATTTCCGGACGTATTTTGGGTAAATTGTTGCTCACATTGATATTCGGCATTGGATAACTCTCGTCTGGTCGATACTACTTCCTCCAGCTTCCATAGACGTTCAATCCTTTCTCCTAGGTCGTCGTCATTAATGGTGCAAATTCCACACTTCGTTGATTCATTGTCCTTAGTGACATGTGAAGAGAAGCCAATTTTGCCTGAGAGTATCCACCCTAAGACCGTATTCTGCAATGTTGGGAGGTTGTTTCCTAGCGAAATTTGCCCAATCGTTAATAGCGGATTATAAATTTCAGCACCTAGAAGCACGTCAATTGCATCGGGATAGTTGAATCGTGGATCGGCTAAATTAATGTTATTTGGAATTGGCCACTCAGTTATGTTTATTGCTTGTGAAGGTTGTTGAGATATGATGTGAGGGATCACAAAGGCTTATAACCGCATGGAAAATTCATTATGTCTCGACTGCATGTTAACATTGATTCGGTGATCTGATCTCTTGTTGCCCTGGCCAATGCCCTGAATGAGCATGGAAAATTTTGTTGATTTGACTCCGAGTCTCTTGACCACTCGTTCAGTCACAAGATTGATTTGCGAGCCCGAATCGAGAATTGCTCTGCATTCTATCTCTCTACCATTGTTTGCTATTAGTTTTATCATGGCAGTGCTGAGCAGTACATATGATTGAAATATATGATTGTTAGATGCAGCTAAAGTTGTTGACTTTAAGCCATTTTGTGGCGTCGGAGCTGGAGTGGATAATGCGTTTTCTTCTGTCTTAATCCTATCATCTACGTCATTAAAGTGAAGGAGGGTATTGCGGTTTTTATTGCACTTGATGCAATTTCTCGATGTACATTGCCTTGCTATATGACCAATCTTAAGACAGTTGATGCATAGGTTTTGTTTCCTCACAAACTTGAGGCGCTCCGATGGTCGTAACTTCAAAAATACTTGACAGGCAAACAATGGATGTGTTCCACTTCTGCATTGACTTACATGTAATTGTTGCTTGCCTCATGGCTGCTCCTAATATGCAATTTTTCGCTACAAAAGACGTTGATGACGATTTCTCCTTAAAGGTGGATGATTCAAGCGACTGGAATCGCCTTTCTAAGAATGCCAGAAATTCTGTGATTGTTGGTAAATCCCTTGGATTTTTTAATGATTGTTCAAAAGCCATATATGATGTTTTGTCCGTTTTGTTGAACAATATATGCAATAGCAGTGGATCCCATGTTGCAGTATTTATTCCTAAGTTTTTTAATGCCAGCAAACATTCCTGAGTGGTGTCATGTAGCGACTTGATGGTAGTGGCCGAAGATGTACTGCCTGGTTGTTCCAATAATTTTTTAATTAATGTAGACGTCAGAAGCCGTATATTATTGTATCTGTCCTTGAGCATCGTCCACGCTGTTTCGTAGTTTTCCTCGGATAAGGTCAAGTGATGAACGAGAGCTTCTGCTTCGCCTGACAGATTCATTTTCAAATACCACATTTTCTGTATCGTTGGTAGTGGCTGGTTGTGTACCATTTGTTTGAATAAATCATAAAACTGACTCCACTTTAAATAGTCGCCATTGAACGCCGGAATGTCTACTCTTGGCAGTTGTGCTGAGCATGGTAGAGCGGAGCTCGCCTGGGTTGATGGCAAAGCTGTATAATTGTCCGCCTTTAGTGATAACTCCACTAATGTTTCTTGAACTTGCTCATCTACATCATTAAATTCAGATCCATCGTAGCCTTCAGCATTGGGATCTTCACAAGCTTCAAAAATGTTAAGGTTGAGCGCTTCTGCTTGATACCACATGTGCTTCAAGGTGTCTGCCTTCACCTGGTAAAATTGTTTTGGATTTTTCAATGTATCCGCCTTTAGTCGGTTGCACATGTTGCGCAGAGCTGTTAATGATGCAGATAGCCTTCTTAATAAACCCACGATTTTCATAGATGACATCTTTTTGTGAGTGCCGTGGTTGTTAGCATCACCGGTTGAAATTGTTGGTGTGTAACCTGCTGCTCCTTCGGATTTCTCTTGACATAGAGCTGAAAGTGCAGACTCAAACTCAGCTTGGTACTTTACTGCTATAGCTACGACCTCGGTGTAATAGCTTTTAGCAAAATAGCTGTGGCCGTATGGCTGTTCAGGTAACGACCTGATGATGGCATTTGTTGTCTTAAATTGGTTAATTAAATCCTTTAAGCGTTCTATACGCTCCTCAAAATATCTTGGATTCTGTTTTCTACCGGCCGAATCCTTCTTGTAATTCCTTACAATGGTGAATATCGATTCGCCAGTTGTTTCTTGTTGGTTGAAGAGATCTTCAAACGTCGACATGGCGCTTAGTAGACGTAAATCACGTCGGGGTCACCAAAATGATGCCGAGAAGCGTTTTCCTTGGCTCAGAAAGTCGTGTATGTTTAAGCACGTGAGCTAGTTTAAGCACGTGAACTCAAACTAACTAGTGCAACGTTTATATAGATGATTATTTGTAGCACTTTAACTACAAATAATATTCCCTTTTTTGATGATTATTTGCACTTGAACTACAAATGATATTTTTGTTGCTGATTATTTGCAGCACCTTAACTACAAATAATCTTTTGTTGCAAACGAGCGCCCGTCAATGGTTGCAAAATAACACACGTCGAAATTGGCTGAATATCAACAAGTGATTATCTTTATTCATAGTTATGCTTATTTATATTTTTTTTTGGACATGAAATACATTGGATAGATATAGTTAACTTAGCTTAACTAGACACACACGTTCTAATACAATCACAAATACCCCTTTTTGCTTAGCTATACAATTTATGCTCATAAGACGCAGGCACGACGTTTGCTGCCCGCTTGTAATGTGAGATACAAGCCGAGCTGGCAGGTATGTCTTGTGAAGCATAAACAATTTCCTGTGGGAACATTTGATTAGAGCTTGTTTACTTCGGCCAAGCAGGTAAAGAATGTGATTCGTAATCACATTTATTGCGATGAACATAAACAGAATAAAGTTTCACAAAATAAAACGAATTCACTTAATAATTTGAATAACAATAAACGGAAAACAAATTTTTATCATTACATTTTATTGTAGTAAGCATAAATAAAAATAAAGAGTCTCACACATTCTTGCGTGCATTCTTTTGAATGCATTTCTTGGTTTTAACCATCCTCCCCCCCTTGGACGAAGTTAATCGATGTGAGCAGATGCGGTTCTACGTCTTTTCGATTCTGATGCAGTTGTGGTTAAGTCTTCAGCATCGCTATCAAACTTTGTCGGAATTATTGGAATTTCGATATTTACTGGTAGAGGGGCCAGGCGATGAATTGGGCGATTCCATTCACCTGTTGAGGTTTTTATTTTTGCTACCTGAACGAAACCGTCATCTCCTGAGTAGGTTTTGATAACGCGGCCTAAGGGCCATTTTAGAGGAGGCAAGTTATCTTCCTTGATTATCACCATTGAGCCGATTTTAATGTTAGGGGAATGTTGAGTCCACTTGCCCCTTTGTTGTAGTTGATTTAGGTATTCAAGAGACCAACGGTTCCAAAACTCATGCTTTAGGTGTGTCACCAATTTCCATCTTGTTGGCAAACTTGTGTTGACTGGTTTGGCTGATGGATCTATTTGGGCAGTTAGTGGTTCCCCAATCAAAAAATGTCCTGGTGTTAATGCCGTCAAGTCATTCGGATCGGCCGATATTTCTGTTATTGGCCTTGAATTCAGGATAGCTTCCACTTCCACTACAACCGTTTCAAGATCTTCGTACGTCAGATTTGCTGTTGACACGCTTCTTGTTAAAAGGTACTTTGCCGACTTCACTGCTGATTCCCATAATCCTCAAAAATGAGGCGATCGTGGGGGAATGAAGTTGAAGTTTATCCCTTTTGTGCTGCACGCACCTTTTATAGCTTCTTGAGCATCTGTCGAACATAACTGTTTATATAGTTATTTACTGGCTCCAACAAAGTTTGTTGCATTATCGCAGAATAGATGTCGGCAATGACCTCGACGGCCGATGAACCTTTTTAGAGCACCGATGAATGCTGCAGTTGTTAGATCTGATACCAGCTCAAGATGAACTGCCTTAGTGGCAAAACAACAAAATATGGCAATGTATGCCTTGTGTGGTCGTTTCCCGCGTATTTTGTAGTGCACTTCAAACGGCCCACAGTAGTCAACCCCACTATTAACAAATGGTCGCGAAGGCTGTATTCGTTCTTCAGGTAGGTTCCCCATAATTTGTGTTAATAATTTAGGTTTACTTCGGCTACAGATCACACAGTGTTGTACAATTGATCTAGTCATTAATTTACCTTTGATTGGCCAAAATCTCTGTCTTACGTGAGCGAGTAACAATTGGGGTCCACAATGGAGATGCGTAATATGAATCATTTTCAATAATAATTTGACTATGGGGTCATTATACGGAAGAAGTATTGGGTGTTTTGCATCGAAGCTTAGCGTTGAACACGTCAAACGTCCGCCAACTCTGATAATTTCTTCATCATCTAAGAATGGACTCAATGATAGCATTGAGCTTGACTTGTGAACTTGTTGGCCCCTTGTCAATGACCTTATTTCTTCAAGGAAGTCTGATCGTTGCACTGTTTTTATAATTAATTTCATAGCATCGTCTAATTCCGGTGGTGTTAATTGAATTTGATTTGGCAGTGGAGTTTTTTTTTAGATGCTTCACAAAACGAATTATATAGCCAATAATACGTTGGAGCGTCGTGAAAGAATTTTTATGATTAACCGTCTATACGAAATCTAAGTTCTCCACTTTTACCAGAAATGATGATGGTATTTTGTTTTTTCTATCAACATCATGGCTCACATTCTTGGTTTTGCGCTTTAATTCTACATCGTTTGTTACCGATAACGAAGGTGTGAATCTGGGTGGCCAAAGCGACTCTTCTCCATGCAAGAACAATGGACCGTAAAACCATAAACTGCATTCTATTAATTTCCTTGGTGTCATCCCTCTTGATAATACGTCAGCTGGGTTGTTCTGAGAGCCTACGTGCCGCCATTGCTCCAACAATGACAGTTCCTGAATTGATGCTATTCTGTTAGCTACAAATGTTTGATAAGATGCGGAGGATGAGTTTAACCATGAAAGTACAATCGTTGAATCTGTCCAGAAGAACGTAGGAACATCCGAAATGTTTAAATCGCTCCTTACTCTAGTAGCTAATTGAGCGCTCAGCATTGCTGCACATAATTCCAATCTTGGTAATGTTTGTCGCTTCAGAGGGGCGACACGGGATTTTGCGCAGAGAAGTCTTACCACGACTCTGCCACCTTGACAAATTGAACGAATGTATATTGCAGCTCCAAAGGCCTTCTCTGATGCATCTGAAAACGCATGGATTTGTATCGACTTTGCCACTCCTCCATTGTAGATATGACGGCAAATTTTGAAATTACTTATCTGAAGCAAGTCATTTCGGAAAGATGTCCATCTTGTATGTTGTTCGACTGATAAAGACTCATCCCATGATAATTTTAAACTTCACAGTTCTTGAATGAACATTTTTGCCGTAACAACAATTGGCGTCAAAATGCCGAGAGGATCGAATAATCTTGCTAGGTCTGAAGATACGGTTCGTTTCGTTATCCGCTTCTGGGAACATAAATTAATCTTAATGCAAATTTATCATCACTTGGTAACCATGTTAAACCCAGTGTATTGATAGCCTCATGGTTTTCTTGCGACAGGTCAAGATTCTTTTCTGTAATGTTGGCTGGGATATTTTGCAGTAGTGCTGGGTGATTTGCGCTCCATTTATGCAATGAGAATCCTGCTGATTCTAGGACGCGTGTAAGTTGCCATTGTGTTTCGATAGCTGTGCAAAGGCTATCTGACCCGCCCAGACCATCATCAACGTAAAAGTTGTTCCTTATGAATTCGCATGCAAGTGGATACTTAACGTTATGATCCCTTGCTAATTGCCGAAGACATCTGATTGCTAAATAAGGGGCTGGCCTCGTTCCATATGTTACCGTGTTTAGCTCGTAATATTGGATCGGCTCTGATGGATTACTTCTCCACATGATCATTTGATATCTCCTATCTTCTCGATGTATGGAGATCTGTCGAAACATTTTATTGATGTCGATTGTGAACACAAATCTTGGCATTCTAAAGCGCAGCAATATTGAAAATAAGTCGTCCTGTATTATAGGGCCGGTGTGTAGTATGCCATTTAGAGACCTGCCTGATGAGCCTTTAGCAGATGCATCAAATACGACACGTAATTTCGTGGAGGTGCTGTCAGGTTTGATCACACAATGATGCGGGATAAAGTAGTTTGGTGTTAATATGGATTCTCTGCCAATTTTTGTCATATGGCCAAGCGTTTCGTACTCCTCCATAAATGTAACATAATTTTGTCTTAAATTTTCATTTCTGGTCAACCTACGTTCCAACGCTAGAAATCTGTTATACGCTATTGCTTCCGATTCTCCTAATTCACTTGGGGTGTCAGCAAACGGAAGTCTCACAATGAATCTTCCAGTACTATTTCCGGACGTATTTTGGGTAAATTGTTGCTCACATTGATATTCGGCATTGGATAACTCTCGTCTGGTCGATACTACTTCCTCCAGCTTCCATAGACGTTCAATCCTTTCTCCTAGGTCGTCGTCATTAATGGTGCAAATTCCACACTTCGTTGATTCATTTTCCTTAGTGACATGTGAAGAGAAGCCAATTTTGCCTGAGAGTATCCACCCTAAGACCGTATTCTGCAATGTTGGGAGGTTGTTTCCTAGCGAAATTTGCCCAATCGTTAATAGCGGATTATAAATTTCAGCACCTAGAAGCACGTCAATTGCATCGGGATAGTTGAATCGTGGATCGGCTAAATTAATGTTATTTGGAATTGGCCACTCAGTTATGTTTATTGCTTGTGAAGGTTGTTGAGATATGATGTGAGGGATCACAAAGGCTTCTAACCGCATGGAAAATTCATTATGTCTCGACTGCATGTTAACATTGATTCGGTGATCTGATCTCTTGTTGCCCTGGCCAATGCCCTGAATGAGCATGGAAAATTTTGTTGATTTGACTCCGAGTCTCTTGACCACTCGTTCAGTCACAAGATTGATTTGCGAGCCCGAATCGAGAATTGCTCTGCATTCTATCTCTCTACCATTGTTTGCTATTAGTTTTATCATGGCAGTGCTGAGCAGTACATATGATTGAAATATATGATTGTTAGATGCAGCTAAAGTTGTTGACTTTAAGCCATTTTGTGGCGTCGGAGCTGGAGTGGATAATGCGTTTTCTTCTGTCTTAATCCTATCATCTACGTCATTAAAGTGAAGGAGGGTATTGCGGTTTTTATTGCACTTGATGCAATTTCTCGATGTACATTGCCTTGCTATATGACCAATCTTAAGACAGTTGATGCATAGGTTTTGTTTCCTCACAAACTTGAGGCGCTCCGATGGTCGTAACTTCAAAAATACTTGACAGGCAAACAATGGATGTGTTCCACTTCTGCATTGACTTACATGTAATTGTTGCTTGCCTCATGGCTGCTCCTAATATGCAATTTTTCGCTACAAGAGACGTTGATGACGATTTCTCCTTAAAGGTGGATGATTCAAGCGACTGGAATCGCCTTTCTAAGAATGCCTGAAATTCTGTGATTGTTGGTAAATCCCTTGGATTTTTTAATGATTGTTCAAAAGCCATATATGATGTTTTGTCCGTTTTGTTGAACAATATATGCAATAGCAGTGGATCCCATGTTGCAGTATTTATTCCTAAGTTTTTTAATGCCAGCAAACATTCCTGAGTGGTGTCATGTAGCGACTTGATGGTAGTGGCCGAAGATGTACTGCCTGGTTGTTCCAATAATTTTTTAATTAATGTAGACGTCAGAAGCCGTATATTATTGTATCTGTCCTTGAGCATCGTCCACGCTGTTTCGTAGTTTTCCTCGGATAAGGTCAAGTGATGAACGAGAGCTTCTGCTTCGCCTGACAGATTCATTTTCAAATACCACATTTTCTGTATCGTTGGTAGTGGCTGGTTGTGTACCATTTGTTTGAATAAATCATAAAACTGACTCCACTTTAAATAGTCGCCATTGAACGCCGGAATGTCTACTCTTGGCAGTTGTGCTGAGCATGGTAGAGCGGAACTCGCCTGGGTTGATGGCAAAGCTGTATAATTGTCCGCCTTTAGTGATAACTCCACTAATGTTTCTTGAACTTGCTCATCTACATCATTAAATTCAGATCCATCGTAGCCTTCAGCATTGGGATCTTCACAAGCTTCAAAAATGTTAAGGTTGAGCGCTTCTGCTTGATACCACATGTGCTTCAAGGTGTCTGCCTTCACCTGGTAAAATTGTTTTGGATTTTTCAATGTATCCGCCTTTAGTCGGTTGCACATGTTGCGCAGAGCTGTTAATGATGCAGATAGCCTTCTTAATAAACCCACGATTTTCATAGATGACATCTTTTTGTGAGTGCCGTGGTTGTTAGCATCACCGGTTGAAATTGTTGGTGTGTAACCTGCTGCTCCTTCGGATTTCTCTTGACATAGAGCTGAAAGTGCAGACTCAAACTCAGCTTGGTACTTTACTGCTATAGCTACGACCTCGGTGTAATAGCTTTTAGCAAAATAGCTGTGGCCGTATGGCTGTTCAGGTAACGACCTGATGATGGCATTTGTTGTCTTAAATTGGTTAATTAAATCCTTTAAGCGTTCTATACGCTCCTCAAAATATCTTGGATTCTGTTTTCTACCGGCCGAATCCTTCTTGTAATTCCTTACAATGGTGAATATCGATTCGCCAGTTGTTTCTTGTTGGTTGAAGAGATCTTCAAACGTCGACATGGCGCTTAGTAGACGTAAATCACGTCGGGGTCACCAAAATGATGCCGAGAAGCGTTTTCCTTGGCTCAGAAAGTCGTGTATGTTTAAGCACGTGAGCTAGTTTAAGCACGTGAACTCAAACTAACTAGTGCAACGTTTATATAGATGATTATTTGTAGCACTTTAACTACAAATAATATTCCCTTTTTTGATGATTATTTGCACTTGAACTACAAATGATATTTTTGTTGCTGATTATTTGCAGCACCTTAACTACAAATAATCTTTTGTTGCAAACGAGCGCCCGTCAATGGTTGCAAAATAACACACGTCGAAATTGGCTGAATATCAACAAGTGATTATCTTTATTCATAGTTATGCTTATTTATATTTTTTTTTGGACATGAAATACATTGGATAGATATAGTTAACTTAGCTTAACTAGACACACACGTTCTAATACAATCACAAATACCCCTTTTTGCTTAGCTATACAATTTATGCTCATAAGACGCAGGCACGACGTTTGCTGCCCGCTTGTAATGTGAGATACAAGCCGAGCTGGCAGGTATGTCTTGTGAAGCATAAACAATTTCCTGTGGGAACATTTGATTAGAGCTTGTTTACTTCGGCCAAGCAGGTAAAGAATGTGATTCGTAATCACATTTATTGCGATGAACATAAACAGAATAAAGTTTCACAAAATAAAACGAATTCACTTAATAATTTGAATAACAATAAACGGAAAACAAATTTTTATCATTACATTTTATTGTAGTAAGCATAAATAAAAATAAAGAGTCTCACACATTCTTGCGTGCATTTCTTTGCATATATATATATATATATATATATATATATATATATATATATATATATATATATATATATATATATATATATATATATATATATATATATATATATATATATATATATATATATATATATATATATATATATATATATATATATATATATATATATATATATATATATATATATATATATATATATATATATATATATATATATATATATATATATATATATATATATATATATATATATATATATATATATATATATATATATATATATATATATATATATATATATATATATATATATATATATATATATATATATATATATATATATATATATATATATATATATATATATATATATATATATATATATATATATATATATATATATATATATATATATATATATATATATATATATATATATATATATATATATATATATATATATATATATATATATATATATATATATATATATATATATATATATATATATATATATATATATATATATATATATATATATAATATATATATATATATATATATATATATATATATATTATATATATATATATATATATATATATATATATATATATATATATATATATATATATATATATATATATATATATATATATATATATATATATATATATATATATATATATATATATATATATAATATATATATATATATATATATATATATATATATATATATATATATATATATATATATATATATATATATATATATATATATATATATATTATATATATATATATATATATATATATTTATATATATATATATATATATATATATATATATATATATATATATATATATATATATATATATATATATATATATATATATATATATATATATATATATAGTATATATATATATATATATATATATATATATATATATATATATATATAGATATATATATATATATATATATATATATATATATATATATATATATATATATATATATATATATATACTATATATATATATAATATATATATATATATATATATATATATATATATATATATATATATATATATATATATATATATATATATATATATATATATATATATATATATATATATATATATATATATATATATATATATATATATATATATATATATAATATATATATATATATATATATATATATATATATATATATATTATATATATATATATATATATATATATATATATATATATATATAATATATATATATATATATATATATATATATATATATATATATATATATATATATATATATATATATATATATATATATATATATATATATATATATATATATATATATATATATATATATATATATATATATTTATATATAAATATATATATATATATAAATATATATATATATATATATATATATATATATATATATATATATATATATATATATATATATATATATATATATATATATATATATATATATATATATATATATATATATATATATATATATATATATATATATATATATATATATATATATATATATATATATATATATATATATATATATATAGTATATATATATATATATATATATATATATATATATATATATATATATATATATATATATATATATATATATACTATATATATATATATATATATATATATATTATATATATATATATATATATATATATATATATATATATATATATATATATATATATATATATATATATATATAATATATATATATATATATATATATATATATATATATATATATATATATATATATATATATATATATATATATATATATATATATATATATATATAATATATATATATATATATATATATATATATATATATATATGATGCCGAGAAGCGTTTTCCTTGGCTCAGAAAGTCGTGTATGTTTAAGCACGTGAGCTAGTTTAAGCACGTGAACTCAAACTAACTAGTGCAACGTTTATATAGATGATTATTTGTAGCACTTTAACTACAAATAATATTCCCTTTTTTGATGATTATTTGCACTTGAACTACAAATGATATTTTTGTTGCTGATTATTTGCAGCACCTTAACTACAAATAATCTTTTGTTGCAAACGAGCGCCCGTCAATGGTTGCAAAATAACACACGTCGAAATTGGCTGAATATCAACAAGTGATTATCTTTATTCATAGTTATGCTTATTTATATTTTTTTTTGGACATGAAATACATTGGATAGATATAGTTAACTTAGCTTAACTAGACACACACGTTCTAATACAATCACAAATACCCCTTTTTGCTTAGCTATACAATTTATGCTCATAAGACGCAGGCACGACGTTTGCTGCCCGCTTGTAATGTGAGATACAAGCCGAGCTGGCAGGTATGTCTTGTGAAGCATAAACAATTTCCTGTGGGAACATTTGATTAGAGCTTGTTTACTTCGGCCAAGCAGGTAAAGAATGTGATTCGTAATCACATTTATTGCGATGAACATAAACAGAATAAAGTTTCACAAAATAAAACGAATTCACTTAATAATTTGAATAACAATAAACGGAAAACAAATTTTTATCATTACATTTTATTGTAGTAAGCATAAATAAAAATAAAGAGTCTCACACATTCTTGCGTGCATTCTTTTGAATGCATTTCTTGGTTTTAACCATCCTCCCCCCTTGGACGAAGTTAATCGATGTGAGCAGATGCGGTTCTACGTCTTTTCGATTCTGATGCAGTTGTGGTTAAGTCTTCAGCATCGCTATCAAACTTTGTCGGAATTATTGGAATTTCGATATTTACTGGTAGAGGGGCCAGGCGATGAATTGGGCGATTCCATTCACCTGTTGAGGTTTTTATTTTTGCTACCTGAACGAAACCGTCATCTCCTGAGTAGGTTTTGATAACGCGGCCTAAGGGCCATTTTAGAGGAGGCAAGTTATCTTCCTTGATTATCACCATTGAGCCGATTTTAATGTTAGGGGAATGTTGAGTCCACTTGCCCCTTTGTTGTAGTTGATTTAGGTATTCAAGAGACCAACGGTTCCAAAACTCATGCTTTAGGTGTGTCACCAATTTCCATCTTGTTGGCAAACTTGTGTTGACTGGTTTGGCTGATGGATCTATTTGGGCAGTTAGTGGTTCCCCAATCAAAAAATGTCCTGGTGTTAATGCCGTCAAGTCATTCGGATCGGCCGACATTTCTGTTATTGGCCTTGAATTCAGGATAGCTTCCACTTCCACTACAACCGTTTCAAGATCTTCGTACGTCAGATTTGCTGTTGACACGCTTCTTGTTAAAAGGTACTTTGCCGACTTCACTGCTGATTCCCATAATCCTCAAAAATGAGGCGATCGTGGGGGAATGAAGTTGAAGTTTATCCCTTTTGTGCTGCACGCACCTTTTATAGCTTCTTGAGCATCTGTCGAACATAACTGTTTATATAGTTATTTACTGGCTCCAACAAAGTTTGTTGCATTATCGCAGAATAGATGTCGGCAATGACCTCGACGGCCGATGAACCTTTTTAGAGCACCGATGAATGCTGCAGTTGTTAGATCTGATACCAGCTCAAGATGAACTGCCTTAGTGGCAAAACAACAAAATATGGCAATGTATGCCTTGTGTGGTCGTTTCCCGCGTATTTTGTAGTGCACTTCAAACGGCCCACAGTAGTCAACCCCACTATTAACAAATGGTCGCGAAGGCTGTGTTCGTTCTTCAGGTAGGTTCCCCATAATTTGTGTTAATAATTTAGGTTTACTTCGGCTACAGATCACACAGTATTGTACAATTGATCTAGTCATTAATTTACCTTTGATTGGCCAAAATCTCTGTCTTACGTGAGCGAGTAACAATTGGGGTCCACAATGGAGATGCGTAATATGAATCATTTTCAATAATAATTTGACTATGGGGTCATTATACGGAAGAAGTATTGGGTGTTTTGCATCGAAGCTTAGCGTTGAACACGTCAAACGTCCGCCAACTCTGATAATTTCTTCATCATCTAAGAATGGACTCAATGATAGCATTGAGCTTGACTTGTGAACTTGTTGGCCCCTTGTCAATGACCTTATTTCTTCAAGGAAGTCTGATCGTTGCACTGTTTTTATAATTAATTTCATAGCATCGTCTAATTCCGGTGGTGTTAATTGAATTTGATTTGGCAGTGGAGTTTTTTTTTAGATGCTTCACAAAACGAATTATATAGCCAATAATACGTTGGAGCGTCGTGAAAGAATTTTTATGATTAACCGTCTATACGAAATCTAAGTTCTCCACTTTTACCAGAAATGATGATGGTATTTTGTTTTTTCTATCAACATCATGGCTCACATTCTTGGTTTTGCGCTTTAATTCTACATCGTTTGTTACCGATAACGAAGGTGTGAATCTGGGTGGCCAAAGCGACTCTTCTCCATGCAAGAACAATGGACCGTAAAACCATAAACTGCATTCTATTAATTTCCTTGGTGTCATCCCTCTTGATAATACGTCAGCTGGGTTGTTCTGAGAGCCTACGTGCCGCCATTGCTCCAACAATGACAGTTCCTGAATTGATGCTATTCTGTTAGCTACAAATGTTTGATAAGATGCGGAGGATGAGTCCATCCTCCGAAGTCCATGAGTACATCCGAAATGTTTAAATCGCTCCTTACTCTAGTAGCTAATTGAGCGCTGAGCATTGCTGCACATAATTCCAATCTTGGTAATGTTTGTCGCTTCAGAGGGGCGACACGGGATTTTGCGCAGAGAAGTCTTACCACGACTCTGCCACCTTGACAAATTGAACGAATGTATATTGCAGCTCCAAAGGCCTTCTCTGATGCATCTGAAAACGCATGGATTTGTATCGACTTTGCCACTCCTCCATTGTAGATATGACGGCAAATTTTGAAATTACTTATCTGAAGCAAGTCATTTCGGAAAGATGTCCATCTTGTATGTTGTTCGACTGATAAAGACTCATCCCATGATAATTTTAAACTTCACAGTTCTTGAATGAACATTTTTGCCGTAACAACAATTGGCGTCAAAATGCCGAGAGGATCGAATAATCTTGCTAGGTCTGAAGATACGGTTCGTTTCGTTATCCGCTTCTGGGAACATAAATTAATCTTAATGCAAATTTATCATCACTTGGTAACCATGTTAAACCCAGTGTATTGATAGCCTCATGGTTTTCTTGCGACAGGTCAAGATTCTTTTCTGTAATGTTGGCTGGGATATTTTGCAGTAGTGCTGGGTGATTTGCGCTCCATTTATGCAATGAGAATCCTGCTGATTCTAGGACGCGTGTAAGTTGCCATTGTGTTTCGATAGCTGTGCAAAGGCTATCTGACCCGCCCAGACCATCATCAACGTAAAAGTTGTTCCTTATGAATTCGCATGCAAGTGGATACTTAACGTTATGATCCCTTGCTAATTGCCGAAGACATCTGATTGCTAAATAAGGGGCTGGCCTCGTTCCATATGTTACCGTGTTTAGCTCGTAATATTGGATCGGCTCTGATGGATTACTTCTCCACATGCTCATTTGATATCTCCTATCTTCTCGATGTATGGAGATCTGTCGAAACATTTTATTGATGTCGATTGTGAACACAAATCTTGGCATTCTAAAGCGCAGCAATATTGAAAATAAGTCGTCCTGTATTATAGGGCCGGTGTGTAGTATGCCATTTAGAGACCTGCCGGATGAGCCTTTAGCAGATGCATCAAATACGACACGTAATTTCGTGGAGGTGCTGTCAGGTTTGATCACACAATGATGCGGGATAAAGTAGTTTGGTGTTAATATGGATTCTCTGCCAATTTTTGTCATATGGCCAAGCGTTTCGTACTCCTCCATAAATGTAACATAATTTTGTCTTAAATTTTCATTTCTGGTCAACCTACGTTCCAACGCTAGAAATCTGTTATACGCTATTGCTTCCGATTCTCCTAATTCACTTGGGGTGTCAGCAAACGGAAGTCTCACAATGAATCTTCCAGTACTATTTCCGGACGTATTTTGGGTAAATTGTTGCTCACATTGATATTCGGCATTGGATAACTCTCGTCTGGTCGATACTACTTCCTCCAGCTTCCATAGACGTTCAATCCTTTCTCCTAGGTCGTCGTCATTAATGGTGCAAATTCCACACTTCGTTGATTCATTTTCCTTAGTGACATGTGAAGAGAAGCCAATTTTGCCTGAGAGTATCCACCCTAAGACCGTATTCTGCAATGTTGGGAGGTTGTTTCCTAGCGAAATTTGCCCAATCGTTAATAGCGGATTATAAATTTCAGCACCTAGAAGCACGTCAATTGCATCGGGATAGTTGAATCGTGGATCGGCTAAATTAATGTTATTTGGAAGTTGGCCACTCAGTTATGTTTATTGCTTGTGAAGGTTGTTGAGATATGATGTGAGGATCACAAAGGCTTCTAACCGCATGGAAAATTCATTATGTCTCGACTGCATGTTAACATTGATTCGGTGATCTGATCTCTTGTTGCCCTGGCCAATGCCCTGAATGAGCATGGAAAATTTTGTTGATTTGACTCCGAGTCTCTTGACCACTCGTTCAGTCACAAGATTGATTTGCGAGCCCGAATCGAGAATTGCTCTGCATTCTATCTCTCTACCATTGTTTGCTATTAGTTTTATCATGGCAGTGCTGAGCAGTACATATAATTGAAATATATGATTGTTAGATGCAGCTAAAGTTGTTGACTTTAAGCCATTTTGTGGCGTCGGAGCTGGAGTGGATAATGCGTTTTCTT
>OZ016502.1:6872016-6874516 GCA_963966595.1 Physocephala rufipes
CTTAGCTTCGAAAAAACTTGTTGTGGTTCAACAAAAAAAGACTGTATTTGTTCCCGATTTGCTCCAGATACAACTCCGGATGATATTAGAGAGCACATTTTTTCCCAGTTGAGATTGACGGATTCCAGCATATCTGTAAAAAAATATAAATTCAAGACTAAAAGATCATATTCATCGTTTAATATTCATGTACCTAATCATTTATTAGATCGAGTATTGAATCCTGATTTCTGGCCTCTAAACACTGTTGTACATGAGTATGTTTTTAGACCAAAACCAACTCATGGAAATGCTGCTGCCACTTCTCAGCGTGCTGTTTCAAAAAACTAAACGCGCATTCCTTTGTCATTCTCTATCAAAATGTCAGAGGTATCAATACCAAGCTGAATGACATTTTATTAAAAACCACTGATCCTGAGTATAATATTATTGTGTTCACTGAAACATGGCTTAAACCGGATGTTTTGAGCTCTGAATTGTTTTCAAACACTTACATTGTCTATCGAAAGGATCGAAGTAGACTTTTAACTAATCTGAGTAGAGGTGGTGGTGTATTGATAGCTGTTACTTCTAATTACTTTTCGCGGGAAGTTTTCCTGGATGATGCCTCAGATATTGAATTCTGCTGTGTTTGTGTTAGACTTGCTAATTTCTGCATCTACATATGCTGTTCTTACATTCCGCCAAATGCTGATGAGATTATCTATACGTCACATGCTAAATGTATTGCTACTGTGTTAAGGGGTATTTCACCTTTTGATAGACTTATTCTTCCTGGTGATTTTAATCTGCCTCATATTAATTGGATTTCAAGTGATGACGAAAATGCTCTTTTTTTACCATCATCTGAACGTGAATCATATTTCAGTTTCCTGAATGATCTGTTTTCCATTGGTCTATTTCAAATTAATAATGTCCGGAATGGGAACAATCGCCTGTTGGATCTGGTTTTTGTCGATGATAGAGACATCTTTGATTTATCGCGCTGCGCGGCTCTTGCGTTACCAGAGGACATGCATCATCCAACTCTGAAAATTAGTTTAACGTTACTTTGTCAACCGTTTCGGTTCCAAAAAGCTAATATGAGGTTAACAAAGAAGTTTTGTTTTAAACTCACTAATTATTCAAGATTAAGGAATGAGTTATTTCTCATTGATTGGTGCTCTCTTCTGCATGTGAATGCTCTTTCATCTGCTTCTTTTGATTCGGCAGTCGAAACTTTTAATAATGCGTTATTGACAGCTTTTAAATCGTCGGTTCCATTGAGGATTGTTCGATCATCTTCATATCCTTCCTGGTTTTCTAAAGAGCTACGCATTTTGAGAAATATGAAAGCAAAGAGCTATAAAATGTTTTGTCGATCGCGTTCAACTTTAAGTCCCTTAAATTATTTATCTTCAAGGAATAGATATCATCGCTTATGTAAACATGCTTACCAAAGTTATATCTTAAAGGTGAAATATAATCTTCGACGTGATCCTAAATCATTTTGGAGGTTTGTTAATACTAAGCGAAAGAGTGATGTTCTTCCAACATTTATGAAGTTTCGAGATATTGAGACGGATGATCCTGCAACTATTTGTGACCTCTTTGCTGACTTTTTTAAATCTACCTATTCTTCATCTAGCTACGTCTCGGATTCTTACCCTTACAGTATTACATCTGGTTCTATTGCCCAGCCAATTTTAAATGGAGATCTTATTCTTAACGCTTTGAATGACATCAAGAGCGCCTTTAATTTCTGGTCCGGACAATATTTCATCCTGTATCCTGAAAAACTGCGCTGACGTGTTAGTAAAACCTGTTGAAATGTTATTTGGTTATTCGTTACGCACTGGCTATTTTCCGCGCTGTTGGAAGGCATCATTTATTATTCCTTTGCATAAGTCTGGAAGTAAGCATATGATAAATAACTATCGTGGCATCGCTAAGCTCAATGCACTTCCTAAACTTTTTGAGAAGATAATTACGGATCAAATATCTTTTTCTGTGAATTCTTCAATATCACCTGTTCGAGTGGTTTTCGAGTTGGGAAATCTACTACTACAAATCTACTTGAATTTGTGTCTCACACAATAAACAATTTTAAATATTCTATGTGGACGGATGTTATTTATATGGACTTCAGCAAGGCGTTTGATGTAGTTAATCACAAACTTCTAAATTTAAAACTTAAACTATTTGGTTTTCCTGAATCTCTTCTGCGTTGGATCCAATCGTATCTCAGTGATCGTTCTCAAATGGTTGTGTTTAACAATGCCATATCTAAAGAATTTTCGGTACCTTCTGGAGTTCCGCAGGGGTCATTTGGGCCCATTATTATTCCTCATTTTCATAAATGATCTCCCAACTTCTATCATTAATGGGAATATTCTCATGTTTGCGGATGATGTTAAACTGTTCTTATCTTACAAAACGGAGTGTGACGCTTTGCTACTTCAAGCTGATTTGGACTTATTAACTGATTGGTGCAGCTTAAACTGTATGAATTTAAATTTGA
>OZ016502.1:6879516-6887016 GCA_963966595.1 Physocephala rufipes
CTTCGATGATGAGGATTCTACTTTGCGGGCTCGTTGCGCTGATCCGATGGAACATCGTTACTTTTCGGAGGACTACTATGGCCAGATAGCTGATTGGCCAAGAAATACATGAAAGAGTTTGAAGATAACCTAAACGTGCTAGAAGTGTCAGAGGCAAAAGATGCCACTCAAGATACTCAGCAGTTACGACAACCCTCATTGCAGCCCGAGCGGCAAGAAGCACCAAGGAAAAAAGAGGAAATTCAGAAGCCTCAAATTTCATTGAGACAGGAACAACAAACAGCCACTGAAAATATATGTGGGCTAATAAGAAAACAAAATGCGTTAAAGCAGTCGCTTCATCGTCAACTTCAGACAGATGACGGTTGCACTCAATTACAATATTGGGAAGTTAAGCGTCAATGTGTTTCCAGGTTGTGGGAACAAATTGAACAACTTCATTATCAGATTTTTGAGGCTTTCCAAGATCCAATACATTTGGTTTACGAACTCGAAAATTATGTCGAGCTAGAAAGTAATACACAGAACAAGATAGTTCAAATAACAGCGCGGTTAGCAAAGCAGCAACCCAACGTCTCATATAATGAAACAAATCTACCCCAAATATCAATCCCGAAGTTTGATGGAAACTATCTTCGTTGGCAACAGTTTATGGGTTTGTTTAACGAGGTGATCGATAAGAAACCTTTGTCAAGTGTGCAGAAATTTTGGTATTTAAAAGGCAGCTTGACTGGCGAAGCTGAACGGATTATCAGTCATCTGTCAATGACTGAATCCAATTATCAAACAGCATGGAGCATTTTGAAAGACAGATTCGACAACGATCGCATTATTGTTGAATCCATAATCAGAAAATTAGTTGAGCAGCCGCACATCGATTCACCTTCAGCAAGTACCATCAAGCAATTACATGATGTCACAAAAGAATCTCTACTCTCATTGAAAAATATCCAGATAGACACAACATCGTGGGATCCGTTACTGATCCATATTCTTTTGAAGAAACTTGATAAACAAACTTTAATGCTGTTCGAGCAATCATTGGTGAATCCAAGACTTGTTCCGTCTATGAAATCACTTCTTGACTTCCTTGAAAGTCGATTCCGCTATTACGAAGCAATGAGTAGTAATAATGTCTCAAAACAAGGAAATTCATCAAAAGCAAACTCCTTAGTAGCAACGAAGCCTAAGGAATCACGAAATGTTGCTGCATTAACTTGTAAATGCTGTAGTTTGGGATCACATCCAATGTTTACTTGCAGAAGATTTTTGCAAATGCCAATTCTAGAACGATTAAAGTTCGTACGCAGCAACAAACTTTGTTTAAACTGTTTGAAAGTCGGGCACATGGCAGGGCAGTGCGTATCTAGAAGTTGTGTTAAATGTAACAAGAGACACAACACTTTACTTCATACAGAAGATGAAATTAAAGAAAAACCAAAAGCTGACGTTGCTGTGAAATCAGAAAAGGACTCAACAACAATGACAATTGCAGCTACCAGAACTAATAGCTTGCGCCCATATGTTCTTCTTAGCACTGCTATTGTGACCCTAGCATCCAATACTGGGCAGACCGTAGACTGCAGAGCCCTTCTCGACTTCGGCTCTCAAGTTAATCTCGTTTCCAGTCGGTTAATAAAAAGATTGGGAATCACTCCAAAATCTGTATCGTTGTACATTCAGGGGATTGGCAGCAGCGGGAAAAGATCTCAGCATCGCGTCAACGTCGGTTTACATTCAAAGATAAACGGCTTCACTACAAGATTAGAAGCTTTTGTGCTATCAAAAATTATATCACCACAACCCTCTCAACATTTTAACATTGTGAATTGGCCGATTCCAGAAAATATAAAATTAGCTGACCCAAATTTTAACTGCCCTGATAAGATCAATGTTTTACTTGGGGCGGAAATTTATCATCAACTGCTGTCCATCGGTCAAATTCAACTAGGAGAAAGTCTTCCGACATTACAGAACACAACTTTAGGATGGGTGCTTTCAGGAAAGATAGCAAGTGAACAATTACAATCAGCAACATGTGGAAAGTGCACTGACGATGACTTTCTCATGGATTCAGCAATTGAACGCTTATGGAAACTAGATGAAGTAGAATCAACCAATCAGAATTTCTCACCATCAGAGCAACGATGTGAATCGCATTTCGCACAAAATACTACCAGATGCAATGACGGACGATTTATGGTAAGGTTACCATTTGCTGATAATCCGAAGGCCTTAGGAGAATCCAAAAAGGTGGCTTTGAACCGGTTCCTTGCTCTTGAACGTCGGCTTTCGAAGGACGAAGAAACTAAACAGCAGTATATTGCCTTTATGAAAGAATACAAGGCGTTAGGGCATATGACAAAAATAGATATTGAGTCTGTTTTATCACCAATTTATTTCATTCCTCATCATTGCGTGCGTCAACCTGGAAGCATTACCACTAAATTGCGTGTTGTGTTCGATGCTTCAGCTAAAACAGCCTCAGGGTATTCTCTTAATGACCTACAGTACACTGGACCAGTTGTCCAGAGCGATCTTTTTTCCATCCTCCTACGGTTTAGGATACCACGTTTCGTTTTCACGACAGATATTGAGAAAATGTATAGGCAGATTCTTGTACATCCAGACGAGCGAAGGTACCAAATTATCATTTGGAGAGAGCAGCCTACTTCACCAATTGAATACGACGAACTCAACACTGTCACCTACGGGACCAGGTCAGCACCATAGATCGCAACTAAGTGTCTTCAAACGTTAGCAAAGGAAAATATTGTAAAATATCCTCTTGGATCACAAGCTTTGATGAATAACTTTTATGTCGATAACTGCCTGAGTGGATCTGACAGTTTAGTTGCAGCCATGGAAACGCAGAAACAACTTAAGCAGATTTTAAAATCAGCTGGCTTTATTCTTCACAAATGGTGTGCTAATCACCCACAACTGCTTCAAGGGGTTTCAGAAAACAATCAAGAAGTCGACCTGGATTTATTACATAGCAATGACCAGTCTGTAAAAACGCTTGGATTAACATGGCTTCCTAAAGCTGACAATCTTTGCATCAAGGTTAACGTTGATTTGAGTCAAAGAATCACAAAACGTTCAGTCAGCTCTGATCTAGCAAGGTTGTTCGATCCTTTAGGAATTTTGGCACCAATCGTTGTAACTGCCAAGATTTTCATACAGGAGCTGTGGGAATTGAAATTGTCTTGGGATGAAGCATTGCCTGCAGCATATCACACCAAGTGGACGAAATTTATGAGCGAGCTGCCTCAAATCAATAACCTTAAGGTCTCACGACACGTATTCTCCGGAAGCAAGCCAAAATCGATTCAATTGCATGCCTTTTCTGATGCATCCGAAAAGGCATTTGGCGCAGCGATATATATTCGGTCTTGTCTGGAGGATGGAAGGGTGCTAATGAGGTTACTATGTGCTAAGTCTCGAGTGGCCTTTTTAAAACGTCAAAATCTGCCGAGACTGGAATTATGTGCCGCAGTCCTAAGTGCTCAATTAGCAACTCGAGTAAGGACAGATTTGATGACCCATGATTCACCAACATTCTTTTGGACTGATTCTTCCATAGTACTGTCCTGGATAAACACATCATCATCAACATTTCAAACTTTCGTAGCCAACAGGGTGTCTACCATCCAAGAATTGACACTACCCGAACAATGGCGTCATATCACTTCCAAGAACAACCCGGCCGATGTGTTGACCAGAAATTTATCGCCAAATAAGTTGATTGAATGCAACTTGTGGTTCTATGGTCCTATCATTCTGCATGGTAAAGAAAGTGGATGGCCTTCGAAAATTCTGTCTGTAATTCATGATGATTCCGAAAAACGGCGGAATTTCCCTTCAGCACTGGCCACCACTGACAACACTTCATTAATCTACACGATTAATCACTCAAACTCGTTCGGGAAGCTTCAGAGAATCATAGGATATATGAGACGTTTCATACCTCATGCGAGAGGTAGTCCTCGGACATCTGATATTTCGTTAACACGCGCGCTCATTACCATCGTTGGAGTGATACAAAGGGCTGACTTTAGAGATGACATCAAGCAGCTAAGAAAACACAAAGTCGTAAGCAAAAGCAGCTCACTTATACACTTATCACCATTTCTAGATGATCAAAATATCTTGAGAGTTGGAGGAAGGTTAAAGGCTTCACAACTGCCGTTTGGTGCCAAACATCAAATGTTACTTCCATATAATGACCCATTGGTGAAACTCCTTTTTGAGAAAATTCATAAAGAGAGCAAGCATTGCGGGCCTCAGGCACTCTTAGCTCAGTCAAGTCAACGTTTTTGGGCAATCAATGGTAAAACGATGGCTCGAGCAACGGTTCAGCGTTGCATAAGGTGCACTAGAGCAAGGCCTCAGCTGTCTCAACAGGTTATGGGAAACTTGCCAATTACTCGGGTGACTCCATCGCGACCTTTTGTCAACACTGGGTTAGACTACTGTGGTCCTTTCTGGGTCCATTATAAAATACGAGGAAAGAGACCTCACAAGGCATACATAGCTGTTTTCTGTTGCTTCGCTACGAAAGCTGTGCATTTCGAATTAGTTACAGATTTAGCTACAGAAGCTTTTCTTGGAGCTCTAAGACGCTTCATCAGTCGGAGAGGGCATTGTCAAAACATCTATTGTGACAAAGCCACAAATTTTGTTGGTGCACAAAATAAATTAGCAGAACTTGCATCCACAATTCATTCAACAGATGGTCATGAAAAGATTACAAATGAATGCAGCAATAAAGGTATCAAATTCAATTTTATACCTCCAAAAACGTCCCATTTCGGTGGTTTATGGGAGGCTGCAGTGAAATCAGCAAAGCATCTATTATTAAGAAGTGTAACAACAGCATCTCTTACATACGAAGAGCTCGAGACAGTTGTAATTGAAGTAGAGGGTATATTGAATTCTAGACCATTAACTCCTATGTCAGAAAGCCCCGATGATCTCACAGCTTTAACTCCGGGACACTTCCTCATAGGGCAACCGATAACTTCACAAATTGACGTTAATGCTGTTTCACCAAAAACAAATTTATTGACACGATGGAAATTAGAATCCCATTTGAAGCAAGAGTTCTGGAAAAGGTGGTCTCGAGAATACATGAATGAGCTCCAGTACAGGCGCAAGTGGAAGGAACAGTGTCAAAATATAAAACCTGGTGACATGGTGATTGTTAAAGAAGATAATGTTCCAGTCATGCAATGGCCCTTAGGAAGAGTAACCAGGATCTACCACGGAGACGATGGAGCTGTACGAGTCGTTGATGTAAAAATGACGTCTGGAGAATGGAAACGTCCGATTCATCGGTTGGCACCTCTGTCCATTACTGAAGACAACCTGGTAGATGAAGAGGAAGATTCAAATGAGGTTCCGCGGAAGAGAAAGAAAACAACATATTCTAATGTCATCACTGGGATCCTAATTCTGATGCTATTGCTTAATGCTGTTATTGCGTCAGGAATCAAAAACTTACAGTTCAATTCTAACATCGGTGTGCATTTCGAAGGGATCGGTCGGACAAAGATTTCTAGGACAGAATGGAAACTTTTAGTTTACTATGATCTGACGTCGTGCTGGACAGATCTCCAACTTCTATCAAACGGGATATCAACTCTAGATAATTTATGTCAAGACATTCAAGAGAAGAGTACCTGCGTGAATATATTAAGCAACCTAGAACACACCGTATCAGGTCTCAAGTTGGACAATAGTCTTTTGAAGGTTAGTCGTGCAAAAAGAGGGGCAGTTAACATAATAGGAAACATAGCGAACTCTTTGTTTGGAGTCTTAGACTCGGAATATGCTCAACAGATGTCTAAAACAATTTTACAAATCAGAGAGAACGAAGAAGTCCTCACGCAGTTTATTAAAAATCAGACATCAATTATTGACTCAACGATTAATATATTCAAGCAAGATCAAGCGGCAGTGAAAAGGAAATTCGACGAGCTTGACGTACAGTTCAGAGAAGTTCAAACAGCAATACGAGAAAATAGAATTGAGCAAAATCAAATCAAAACGATTCAAATGTTCACCTCAATTGCTATGCAATCAATGATGACAGCGACATCATTGCAACAAATACAGACATCAATATTGGATATCATTGCAGATTCTCATCACGGAAAAATCAGTCCGATGATATTATCCCACGCTCAGTTGCAAAATGAGCTGTTCAGAATTCGAAATCAACTTCCTGGATCACTACAACTTCCAGTTGATCAAACTAATTTTTTGCAACTTTACAAATTGATGACTGTAAAAGGAGGATTTTCTAAGGATCATGTGGTTTTTGACATAGATTTACCACTATGCGAGTTAAATCAATTCGATTTATACAGAATGTTTCCCATACCCAATGCAGTTCATGGCGACATGCTCTCCATAAAAGCATGTAATGACATTTTAGCCATCAATTCACACAAAGATCACTACTTTCCAATGAGTATGAAGCAATTGGAAACATGTGTTCTATTGAACAAGGATGAATATTTATGTGGTAATATTTACCTAACTCATAACATAGGTGCAGAAGTTTGCCATTGTGAGGTACAACTATTCAACAACGAAACGCCTCTGCACTGTAATGTAGTTCATGTAACCAGCAATTCAACTTGGACTCCAATAAACACCAGGAATCAATGGATGTATTCCTTGAGAAATCCTATACGCGTAACCACAATATGTGAAGAAGAAATGCAACAAATAATCCTGAAAGGATCAGGAATTCTAACCGTGGAACCGCAGTGCACCATTAAGCAAAAATCAATTGTTATTCAAGGGCACCAGAAATATTCCAGCATCATTCACACATCTTATACAAGACTATCCAACCTCACCGACATGACGTCAGAAGACATACATCTCAACTTCCAGAAAATGAACGAAACCTACCACGATCAAATAAGAAATTTAAGTGACCTTCAAAAGTCAAGCATTTTTCATAGCAATCCTGACCTGCACAATCAGATTCAGAAATTACAGTATCATCAATCGTCGGTATCGTATATAGGTTTAGTACTGGTCATCATTTTCAGTGTTCGAGTAGCTTGGGTACAATATTTTAAACGTCACCTGAAGACAGAACAACACACAACTCCACAACCAGCTCCACGTCAGCCAAATACTTCAACCGACTTCGTAGTCACAGTTTCTTGAACTTCGTTCAAGGTGGGGCAGAATATGTACAAATGCGCAACAAAGCTGTATCAGCAGAAAAACACAACAACAATTATGACCGTCAAAAGGCGGTCAGAAATCATATTCATGTCCCACTGCAGAAAATTGATCACGATGGCAAGCGTTTGCCAAATATAACTTCCGCATTTAAAAGGTGCTAACGCTGGCTAACGTTGATCGATAATGATAATGATGTTGTGTTACAAATTTACGGAATACAAACTGGCACACTTTCGAGCGCAATTTCCTGCTGCTCATATTACTTTTAGATTTTAAAGTAATATGAGC
>OZ016502.1:6889516-6927016 GCA_963966595.1 Physocephala rufipes
TTTCAATGAAAACGAACAACAACAATGCAAATATGAGAGAAAACAACAATTTACCTAATATGAGTGAGCGAAAGAACAGCTGTAAATTTTGCAAAGGCATACACATGAATCGTCGTTGTCCAGCATTCGGTAAGCGATGCAATAACTGTGGTCGCTTCAATCATTTTAGCATTGCTTGTTACGCTTCAAAAGTTCGTGAAATAAAAGAGTACAATATGTTAGAAGCACAAGACAATGAGATTTGTTTGCATAATATTGCTGAAATTGGTGTTGAGAGGAAAAGGTGGTATGAAAAAATTCGTGTAAACGATTGCTTGATAAACTTTAAGTTGGACACTGGTGCTGATGTAAGTGTCCTACCGTACAGATTTTTGAAATATATGAAGAACCTTAAACTAAATAAAAATGGTTTCCCTCCGCAAAGTTATGGAGGAACAGATTTAGATTACAAAGGAACTGGATTGCATTGTAATGTGTCGGAATGAAGTTATAAGTTTGAGATTCACGGTGATTGACACAACTTATGAGCCGCTGCTTGGTCTAGAGGCATGTCAAAAGTTGAATTTGATTAAGCGCATTAACACGGTACAAAACTCAACAAAACAGATATTCATTGAAAGAAATCCTGATATTTTTGAAGGTTTGGGTTGTTTTGTCACCAATTTAGATATTAAAGTAAAAAAAGATTCTGTCCCAGTAGTGAAAGCTGCAAGGCGAATACCGTTATCATTAAGTGAACGTGTAAATGCGGAACTGCATCGAATGGCTGATCGGGGAATAATAGAGCGTGTCGATGGACCTATTGAGCGTGCATCGAATTTGGTCATAGTTGAGAAAAAAACCGGTCAGCTTCGCTTATGCATTGATCCCCAAGATGTAAACAATGACATCTTATTAGAAAATCACACGATTCCATCGTTTGAGTCAATAGCAGCCAAACTTGCAAATAAAAAGTATTTTACTGTCCTTGATTTGAAAGAAGGGTTTTGGCAAATTGGACTTAGCAAGACAGCAAGCGAGTTATGCACTTTTAATACACCATTTGGATGTTATCGTTTTAAAAGGTTACCTTATGGTATAAAAATTGGCCCTGAAGTTTTTCAAAAATATAATGAACGAAATTTTCAAGATATTCCAGGTGTAATTGTTTTCATTGACGATATCTTAATTGCAGCAAAAAGCGCAGAAGAACATGACACAATTTTGCAAAAGGTGGTAGAACGAGCAAGAGAGCTAAACATCAAATTCAATATAGACAAAATACAATTTAGAGTTACCGAAGTAAAGTATTTGGGTAAAATAATATCTCACAATGGTATAAGATGTGACCCAGACAGAGTCGAAGCTATTTTGAAAATAGGTAAGCCCAAAGATAAAACTGACTTACAAAAATTGCTTGGTATGATAAATTATATACGGGAATATATTCCAAATTTAGCAGAAATTTCACAGCCAATTAGAGAATTGTTGAAGCAAAGTGTTGTTTATCAGTGGCTATCTGTACATGACGATTGTTTGGAGTCTATTAAGCAGTTGATTGTGAATGCTCCCACGCTAAGATTGTTTGATGAAGCACAAGAAATCACAATAGAGACTGATGCATCAAAGTTTGGACTTGGCTGTTGCCTGATGCAGAATGGTAAGCCTATTGCGTTTGCATCTAGGAGTTTAACTGATTCAGAAATTAATTATGCTCAAGTTGAAAAAGAACTACTTGCTGTAGTGTTTGCTTGTCGTAAATTTCACTATTACATATATGGTCGAAAAGTTACTGTAAAAAGTGATCATAAGCCCCTCGTTGCAATTATGAAAAAAGATTTCGGTAAAATACCATCCGCAAGGCTCCAACGAATGAAATTGAGTTTGATTAGGTATGATATTAATTTGATACATATTCCTGGAAGATATTTATATATAGCAGACTACTTATCTCGATATTATGATACGAAAAATTTAAGCACGGAAATTGAAGACTTGAACGAATTTGTGCATTCAGTTAATATAACACCAGATCGATTAGAAACCTTTAGAAGAGAATTGGAAAATGATAAGTGTTTGAACGAATTGAAGAAGGTTTTGCTAAATGGATGGCCAAGTGATAAGCGTGCTTTGAGTGAAGATATAAAGTTTTATTGGAAACAACGCAACGATTTATTTATTGAAGATGACATCATATTTTTAAATGAAAGAGTAATTGTTCCAGTAGGCTTACGTGAACAAGTATTATCACAACTACATGCTTCACATCTTGGAGTGGAGAAAACTAAAAATAGAGCTCGTAGTTTAGTATATTGGCCAAAGATTGATGAAGCAATAGAAAATTTAATTGCCAAATGTGAAGTCTGCCAAAAGTATCGGTCATCTAATATAAAGGAACCTCTGATGCCGCATGCTGTTCCACGACTACCTTACAATAAGCTAGGTATCGACATTTGCGAATATGCGTCGAAGACCTATTTGATCGTTGCTGATTATTACTCACGATATTTAGATATAATCCCACTAAGCTCAAAAACAGCAATTGAATGTATAAACAAACTTAAAGTTTGCTTTTCTAACCATGGGATACCGGTTGAAATTGTGTGTGACAACATGCCGTTCAATTCATATGCATTTAAGGCCTTTTGCAGACAAACTGGTATAAAACTTACTACAACAAGTCCTGGATATGCTCAGTCAAATGGTTTTGCCGAAAGATATGTAGGAATAGCAAAAAATTTGATCAAAAAATCAAAGGAAAACAAAGAGGAATTGTGGCTGGCTATACTTGAATACAGGAATTCGCCTTTGAAAGAAGTGAATGCATCGCCAGTGGAGCTTCTAATGAGTAGAAAAACGCGAACATTAGTACCAGCACGAAGCAGTCTATTCGAGCCTACAGTGGTCCCGAACATAAATAAGAACATCGAAGCAAAGAACAAATACTACAAAAAGTATTATGACCGTGGTACGTCCCGTAGTCAACATTTTAAGAAAGAGGAGAAGATATGGTACCATCATAGTCAGCGAGGATGGGTAAAAGCAACAATATTAGAATCTCATGATGCTCCTAGATCATACTGGATAAAGTTAGAAGACGGATCTGTTTTCAGAAGAAATACTCGTTGGCTACGTAAACGAGCCTGAAATTATATATATAGAGTATCTTATCTTAACACTATCAATTTCTTTTAAATTTTGATTTTTTTTTAGATTATTTTATGAATTAATTTTTGAAATAATTAATAGACTTGAAGAGGGAGATGTTATATATAGATGTAATATGGCAACACTCTAACTGAAGTTGAATAAAGACGACACTTGTCATCTGGCAGTGAACGGAATAAAACAATATATATATATATATATATATATATATATATATATATATATATATATATATATATATATATATATATATATATATATATATATATATATATATATATATATATATATTATATATATATATATATATATATATATATATATATATATATATATATATATATATATATATATATATATAATATATATATATATATATATATATATATATATATATATATATATATATATATATATATATATATATATATATATATATATATATATATATATATATATATATATATATATATATATATATAATATATATATATATATATATATATATATATATATATATATATATATATATATATATATATATATATATATATATATATATATATATATATATATATATATATATATATATATATATATATATATATATATATATATATATATATATATATATATATATATATATATATATATATATATATATATATATATATATATATATATATATATATATATATATATATATATATATATATATATATATATATATATATATATATATATATATATATATTATATATATATATATATATATATATATATATATATATATATATATATTATATATATATATATATATATATATATATATATATATATATATATATATATATATATATATATATATATATATATATATATATATATATATATATATATATATATATATATATATATATATATATATATATATATATATATATATATATATATATATATATATATATATATATATATATATATATATATATATATATATATATATATATATATATATATATATATATATATATATATATATATATATATATATATATATATATATATATATATATATATATATATATATATATATATATATATATATATATATATATATATATATATATATATATATATATATATATATATATATATATATATATATATATATATATATATATATATATATATATATATATATATATATATATATATATATATATATATATATATATATATATATATATATATATATATATATATATATATGTTGGAACTGCAAAGAAATGTTCTAACTACTTAGCTGGCAACGCTGTTTTCAATCAGCTTTGAATTATTATATCATTCAATATTACCAATAGTATCAATGGTACTTCCTGTTTCTTTTTTTTCTTGTCGTGTGTTCTCTCAATTGTTGCAAATTATATATACAATAAAAAGAATCACAATATTCAAGGAATCGCCGTCACTTCTGTCTTTTCCTACAGGTTATGGGCCCAGGATTGAGGCCATTGTGCTTGATTTTTTGTTGAGTTCCGTAATTTCGCCAGAAACACAAAAATGGCAAATGTGGTTCGTATTGAACCTCTATCAGCGGAAAACTACGATACGTGGAAGTTGCAAATGCGTGCCATTTTAATTAAGAATGATTTGTGGTCATTCGTGGACAATACTGTCCAATGCCCCGCAGAGGAGGCAGGAGCACAAAATTGGAGTACACAAGACCAAAAGCAGCGGCTGACATAATGTTAGCTATGAGCCCATCTGAACTCGGATTAATTTCAGAATGTAACACGACGAGAGATATTTGGCTAAAACTAGAAGCAACGTACCCCTCTAAAGGACCAGCGCGAAAAGCGACCCTCTTAAAACGAGTTGCGCTATCTCGCATGCGGGAAGGTGACAAAGTTCGTGATCACATGAATAATTTCTTCGACGCTGTTTCAAAACTCAAAGAAATAGGAGTTTCAATTGACGACGAACTATTGGCAATACTGCTCCTATACAGTTTACCCGACAGTTATGAAACCTTTCGTTGCGCCCTGGAAACTAGGGATGATCTGCCCAAACCAGACATTCTCAGAGTGAAAATCATCGAAGAAACTGAATCACGTAAAGTTAAAGAAAGTGTACATGTGAACGACGCTCTATTTGCAAAAAAGGAGCAGAGGAGAACAAATAATTTCAGCGGTGCAAAACTAGTGAAAAAGAAACATTCCTTTGCTTGTTATAAATGCGGTCATTATGCGAGGAATTGCAAAAGCAATACAAAAGAAATGTCAATCAAAAAGGAAATTTCTTTTAATGCGTCAGAGTCTGTATTTCTGTGTCCAAGTGACAAGTGGTGTCTAGATAGCGGTTGCACTTCGCATATGTGTATTAACAGGCAAAAATTCACAGATTTTTCAGTACTAAGTCAAACATTAAATTTAGCAAATAATTATGTTACTAAAATCGCGGGTATAGGAAATGTAAGCATTGCTATCCCCAATTGTGATTATGCCGAAAACCTGTTACTCCAAAACGTGCAGTATGTGCCAGACTTGCGTACAAATTTGTTATCAATTTCTAGAATCACAAACAAAGGTTTCGAAGTGAAATTTCGCAAAACTGACCCAATAGTAACTGATAAAAACAATAAGATATGTTTGCGCGCCGAAAGAATTGGGAATTTATATTATCTGAAAACTGCGAATAATACAGCAAATTTTACCGATGTGCAAAATGAGCTTGATTTGTGGCACCGTCGATTAGGGCACATCAATGAACGAGACTTAAAAGAAATGGCAAGACAAAAGGTCGTACATGGTCTGACATTCAACCCAAACAAAAGTTGTCCGACTCCTCAATATGTATTAGCGAAAAACAAACATGTGGTAGCTTTTCTCAATCAGCTGGGGACAGGTCGAACAATTTACTTGATATAGTGCACAGCGATGTTTGTGGCCCAATGAATTATCCATCAAAATGCGGTGCAAAATATTTTGTCACATTCATTGACGATAAGTCTCGGTACTGTGAAGTCTATTTTATGAAAGAAAAATCTGAAGTGTACTTCCTGTTTCTTTTTTTTCTTGTCGTGTGTTCTCTCAATTGTTGCAAATTATATATACAATAAAAAGAATCACAATATTCAAGGAATCGCCGTCACTTCTGTCTTTTCCTACAGGTTATGGGCCCAGGATTGAGGCCATTGTGCTTGATTTTTTGTTGAGTTCCGTAATTTCGCCAGAAACACAAAAATGGCAAATGTGGTTCGTATTGAACCTCTATCAGCGGAAAACTACGATACGTGGAAGTTGCAAATGCGTGCCATTTTAATTAAGAATGATTTGTGGTCATTCGTGGACAATACTGTCCAATGCCCCGCAGAGGAGGCAGGAGCACAAAATTGGAGTACACAAGACCAAAAGCAGCGGCTGACATAATGTTAGCTATGAGCCCATCTGAACTCGGATTAATTTCAGAATGTAACACGACGAGAGATATTTGGCTAAAACTAGAAGCAACGTACCCCTCTAAAGGACCAGCGCGAAAAGCGACCCTCTTAAAACGAGTTGCGCTATCTCGCATGCGGGAAGGTGACAAAGTTCGTGATCACATGAATAATTTCTTCGACGCTGTTTCAAAACTCAAAGAAATAGGAGTTTCAATTGACGACGAACTATTGGCAATACTGCTCCTATACAGTTTACCCGACAGTTATGAAACCTTTCGTTGCGCCCTGGAAACTAGGGATGATCTGCCCAAACCAGACATTCTCAGAGTGAAAATCATCGAAGAAACTGAATCACGTAAAGTTAAAGAAAGTGTACATGTGAACGACGCTCTATTTGCAAAAAAGGAGCAGAGGAGAACAAATAATTTCAGCGGTGCAAAACTAGTGAAAAAGAAACATTCCTTTGCTTGTTATAAATGCGGTCATTATGCGAGGAATTGCAAAAGCAATACAAAAGAAATGTCAATCAAAAAGGAAATTTCTTTTAATGCGTCAGAGTCTGTATTTCTGTGTCCAAGTGACAAGTGGTGTCTAGATAGCGGTTGCACTTCGCATATGTGTATTAACAGGCAAAAATTCACAGATTTTTCAGTACTAAGTCAAACATTAAATTTAGCAAATAATTATGTTACTAAAATCGCGGGTATAGGAAATGTAAGCATTGCTATCCCCAATTGTGATTATGCCGAAAACCTGTTACTCCAAAACGTGCAGTATGTGCCAGACTTGCGTACAAATTTGTTATCAATTTCTAGAATCACAAACAAAGGTTTCGAAGTGAAATTTCGCAAAACTGACCCAATAGTAACTGATAAAAACAATAAGATATGTTTGCGCGCCGAAAGAATTGGGAATTTATATTATCTGAAAACTGCGAATAATACAGCAAATTTTACCGATGTGCAAAATGAGCTTGATTTGTGGCACCGTCGATTAGGGCACATCAATGAACGAGACTTAAAAGAAATGGCAAGACAAAAGGTCGTACATGGTCTGACATTCAACCCAAACAAAAGTTGTCCGACTCCTCAATATGTATTAGCGAAAAACAAACATGTGGTAGCTTTTCTCAATCAGCTGGGGACAGGTCGAACAATTTACTTGATATAGTGCACAGCGATGTTTGTGGCCCAATGAATTATCCATCAAAATGCGGTGCAAAATATTTTGTCACATTCATTGACGATAAGTCTCGGTACTGTGAAGTCTATTTTATGAAAGAAAAATCTGAAGTGTTTACAATTTTTAAAAAATTTAAAGCGATGGCAGAAACATTCACCGGTCAGAGGATAAAAGCACTTCAAAGTGACAATGGTCGCGAATTCTGTAATCGTGAGTTCGACGCATATTTGGAAGGACATGGAATAAGACTACTTTGTTATTTCTAACCCTTCGTTGATGATAAAGTTCTCTGAAATAACTTTTATTTCTGATCATGACCTTTTATTTTGCTCTCTTGACTTTAAATTGGGTGTTTCTGTAAATCCTTCGACTTTTCATTTCATTTCATTTCATTTCATTTATTCATAAAAATTGCTGCCATTGTAAGTTCCAGACAACTTATAAAATAATGGAGCTAACATGTTTGTTTGAATTAAACATTGGTGAGTACTTAATTTGATAATAAATTGGTGAATAATTAATTTGATAATATAAAAAAAAACATATCTTATAATATAGATTATATAGAAAAGTTAAAAATGACAGAGGAAAGTATAAGAATAGAAGGCAGAAGAAAAGATTTGTAAAAAAAGGTAAGATTAAATTCGGTTAACTAGTTAATAAATTAAGATAGATTTTAAGTTCCTGTCTAAATTTGAAACGGTTGCTAATCCTTTTAATGACCATCGGTAAAGAATTCCATAACCTGATGGTGCCGATATATAATTGTCTCTTGGTAGCAAGGCTCGAGTATTTTGGCAATATTATATTCAAAGTTCTATTAGAACGTGAGAACTTCAAATAATTATAAAGGTATTCGGGCTGACCTGTATAAATTATTCCATGTAGGAAGCAAAGAGATCAACATTTTAGAACATGTTCAGGAGAGCAATTAAATAATAATTTTGAAAGATGTGAAATATGCTCATTGCATTTAATATTATATACAAATCGTGCAATACTATTATACATAACCTTATACCTTCTCATGGTGTCACAATCAAAGTTACCAAAGATTTCACATCCATATAGAAATACAGGAAAAACAAGGGATTTTGCAAGTAATCAAATAATAATAATGTTTATGGGAAGAAATTGTTGAAAATGCCAAAGAGAACGAAGGACACCATAGGCTTTACCAATTGCTGCAATAGCATGCGTGGACCATGTTAGCGTATTATTAAAGACGATACCAAGATTTTTAGCTGATTCAACATATTCACATTATTTATGCATATATCTGGAAGACGTTGCTTGGGTATGGGTTCATTATAGATCAACATAACTTTAGATTTTACTGAGTTTAAGCTCAAATAGTTGCACGCCGCACAGTTACTCACAGATGAAAGATCATCATTTAGCAATGTGGAAACATTTGACATGTTGCTTAGTGGGCAACTAATAATTAGTTGCACATCATCCGCATACATGTTAAAAAATGAGTGTGTAATGGCTCTAGACAAATTATTCACATACAAGGAAAATAAAATTGGACCAAGGATAGACCCCTGTGGAACACCAGAAAGTACAGGAAGATAGGAAGAGGACTTGTCTTGGGCCATTACACGCTGTTTCCTGTTGCTCAAATATGAGTATATTAAGTTGCATGCCTAAGAGGAGAATTTAAATTGTGTAATAAGCTTAACGTAGAGTAATTCATGATTGACAGTATCGAAAGCCTTCAAAAAATCAAGTAAGGTCAGGAATGATGCCTGTGAGTTAACCAGAGCTGCACGGATTCTTTCAGTAATTAATGCCAAAGCAGTAATACAACTGTGTTTAGGACGAAATCCAGATTGGTGTTTACTAAGGAGATTGTTAATCATCAAATGCATCCGAATTTGCATAGAAATTAGTTTTTCAAAGACTTTAGATAAAAATGGCACAATTGCAATAGGGCGATACTCTATTTTACTTTCTTTATTTGTTTTAACAACTGGTATAACCTTAGTTAATTTCCACAAACTGGGAAAAGAAGAAGAGGTCAAAACAGAATTAAAAATATAAGTAATATAACGTATTATATAATGTACTATAAGTTTTACAAATTTCGGGCTAATATCATCAACGCCAATAGCATTTGATTTAATTGACATAATTGCTAGCATTACATCTGCGTCACTAAAACGCTCAAATGATAGACAATTTAAGGCTTCATCTTGAGTTAGACCATTACATAACGGTATAGAAGAAGGTACCTGATGCGCGAGGAAGCTCCCATTTATGCTATCACAATTAATATTATTCGGAATTTTCGATGCCTCCTTAGCAACTCCAAGGTGACGAATCTTATTCCATAAATATTTACCAGATAAGTTTGGTTTGAAGGCATTACAGTAATACTTTTTTTTAGCACCTTATCTCCGTAATCTGATAGATAAAGGATAGATAAAGGATAATCTGATAGATAAAGGATAGATAAAGGATATTATCCCAGCTTATGTTTGCAATATCATTTTGTAGGCTCACATAATCGATATTTTTGTAATCTCTATACTTCACCTTGGTATCCGAAGAGAAACTATTAATATTGTAAGTAAGAAAAATTATATCGTGACAGAAGAAGCAGGGAGCTTGCAGCTGACTATAGTGTAAAACATTATGAGGATTATTACTACGGAACAAGTCAATTAGGCTATTGGACTGTTGGGTAAAGTGAGTTGGAGAAACACTATTTATGGCATGCAGACTTAGAGATGACATAAACTGGGTAAGAGGCCTCCCACAAACAATAATGTCTGGAACAGTTGACGATAGCATTTCAAGAGTAGTGAAGAAAGTATCAAAAGATATCAACTTATTAGGCCTATACAGAGAGCATGTATATGTATATGTATATTTTTGAGAGATGTCTCAAAAATATAACGAAATTCATCCATTTTGCAATTAAGACTCTGGGCATTGAGATGATATATTTTAAGACCATTCTTATGCCTACTGATAATTTTAAGCATAACTGATAAGTTTAAATCGGCACTATCCAGAGAATTCTTCCTTCTGTCAGAAGGCATATCTAATATAATTATAGGAATTAGCAACAAGTTCAATAATAATCGGTATATTCAAATGAAACTTAAACAAGAAATAGGGAAGGAAAGAAATAATGAAATAAACAACTGAAGACAATGCTAAGCATATTATAAGTAGATTAATTAGATATCTAAAACTACTTAAGTGCATCACTTCCACTAGCAAATAAGAGGAGAGTAAAAGAAAAGGAAAGTGCGAAAATATAAAAAAAGAGAAAAAAGAAAGAGAAAATAAAGTTGATAAGTTTATAAGAAATATTATATATTAAATACTGGTATTCCTATCGGCCACAGGAATATTAACTTCCAGAATGGCGGAGTTTTCCAATACGGCATCATTGAGCATTTCAGTGTTTTTAATTTGAAAACCAGATCCATTTGCTGACAATTTTACAAACACTGCACCGCGCCGAGTGTAGACAGCTGCAAGTTGATTTCTCTTCTTCAGATTTAACGCACGTGATAGGAGTTGCTTATTCCTTTTAGTAAGACTTTCATTTATAAAGAAAGCTCTATCCGAAGAGAAACCAGCATCACTGAGCCGGAGAGAGCGCTTAACATCTTTTCGATAGTTTGCAGCTGCCTTAAGAAACAGGTTTCTCTCATCCGTATGTAGAAATTTAATTATAACTGGAGCTGCTTTTGCACTCTGCACTCTACCACCGGCTCGAAAGATACGACGAATTTTATAATCATTCTTGCCAAGCTTTGAGCATAATTTGACAAATATACTGTTCAAATCTTCATCCTTTAGCACCGGGATACCGAAGATAACCACATCATTTAACATAAGGCAACGCTCTAATTCATCTACCCTATCAACGACATCTTGAATCTGTACTGGAATATTTGCACAAACAGTAGATTCCAATGAATCCAAACGTGCAGTAACAGCAGTAACAGATTCCCTGGTTTCGACAAATAGTTTGTTCCAAAACTCTTCAATATTAAGAAGATTACTTTCAACTTCATCACGCAAGCCACGTAGCTCATTTTGCATCTTCTCATAAACGTCCTCTCGTAACTTGTTTATCTCAGTATGCCACCTATCGGAGAGTGCATCGATTTTGTAGCCAGGGGATCACCTGCAGTAGCCTTTCACTTTCGATCGTAGATTAATATTTAACATAGTAACGGTGTATATGTATAAGATGACGAGATTAAATTGTTTGCTATATTTGATCAACGCGAGGCAATCGACACGAGATAATTAATTGTATCAAAACTTTACAGCAACCAAACCAAAATAGCACATATTTCACTAAATGTTAGTATAAGTCTACCATTACTTAATACCGCTGTTGGAGAACTACTAAACACGTCTATCCACGACAGATCATCATATATATATTCGGTACTTTTTCGTACAGCGATTTTAAAAACATAGACCTCTCAGCTCTATGTTTGACTGTGTCTTCTATTAATTGGTCTCTGTTTTGGAATCTCCATAACTTAGATGATAAAATTGCGTTCTTTGCTGACACTGTCAATTCATTATTTAACTGCTTTGTTCCCCTTAGAACTGTGAGCATCCTTAACCCCTCCTGCCCGTGGTACACTTGGCATGAAAAAAAAAACCATTTGTTTGAAATATAAATTACATAATAAGTGGAAAAGGTCTCCTACTGCTATCAACTGGGTTAACTACAAATATGCTCGTAATGCTGCTAATTTAATCTGCAGTCGCTCTAAACAAAATTACTTCGCTTCAAAGTTCACCCCTTCAACTCAGCCTAAGAAGCTTTGGAATCAAATAAAAAGCAAATCCAGAGTCTAATTTTGCAAATCACATGCACTATAATAAATGCACGCCAAAACACATTAGGAAGACAATGGAAATCCTGCATAAACAACATAAAGTTGGCGGCTGGCCAACAACATATCCACTGACAAACATGAACCCATCAGCACCACCGATGATCTCACTTCCGAAAATTCACAAACCGAACGAGACCAATAATTAACTACAAATCGGCGCCGAGCTACAAGCTGTCCAAACACTTAAAAACTCTACTAAAGGAACATCTAAAACTGTCCAACGAGCATACAATATCCAACACTACGGAACTGGTAAATAGATTGACAGCCACGCAAATATTTAGCGGATATAGGCTAGTGTCGTTTGATATCAAGGACCCATCGGTACGTGTCGGAAACAGTAAAGTTGGTACACAAAATCTTAATGAACAACACCGCAGACAAGGAGCTCTCTACACAACTGACAGAAGCCGTAAAAATCACCATGGAACAAAACTATTTTCAATTTTTATTTTCCAAACGAACGGTTTAGGAATGGGGAACCCGACATCAGCGATCCTCATGGAAGTGTTCATGGAACAATTGGAAAAACAGTTCATGGATGAACTAAAAACTAAACTCGGCGTGATATTTTATGCAAGATATGTGGACCACGTCATATGCATACTGGGAGGAAATAACGAGGAGCAAGTACTAGAATTTCCGAACAACCAGCACGGAAATATTACCTTCACAATGGAAATGGAAAAAGAACGGCAAATAAATTATCTGGACCTCACGATAAAAAGAAACGAAAAATTCAACAAATTGGAGTACGAAATATACAGAAAACCAACAGCCGCGGATACAGTAATATACAGCACGTCAAACCATCCACGTCAACACAAAACAGCAGCATTCAGGCAGCTAATAGACAGACTGGAACGGATCCCACTAATGAAGGAGGCATACAACAAGGAGCTTGAAACAATTTACGCAATCGCAAAAAATAACGGGTACCAGAAGGAGCTAATAGACAAAATCAGGAGAGAAGCAAAAACCAGAAGAAAACCCAATAATAAAAATGAAGAAAAACCTTGGACAACATTAACATATGCTGGTGAACACACGTTCATATTAGCAAAATTTCTAAAAAACCTAAAATTCAACGTAGCCTATAAAACAAACAACAACCTGGGACAAATACTACGGAGCAACATTAGTAAAGAGGACCCGCTGGATAAACAAGGCGCATACAAATTAGCCTGCGCATGCGGATACAGTTATATCGGACAAACCGGGCGTAAACTAAAAACAAGATTCCGGGAGCACATACGAGATTACAACAAGAAAAAAGGAAACCCAAAAGCAAATCCAGAGTCTAATTTTGCAAATCACATGTACGATAATAAATGCACGCCAAAACACATTAGGAAGACAATGGAAATCCTGCATAAACAACATAAAGGACGGCGTCTGAATGTGTTAGAGAACATGGAAATATACAAGCAGAAAACTTTCGACGGGAGGATAATAAACGAACAAACAAATACTCCATTAGACGTAATATTTGAGCCCCTAAAATTACTATACAAAAAGCAGAACAAGAGCAGCAATAGGGTAATAAACACAAAAACGCAGGTCAAAGCCTTAAAAACACAGAAACCAAAGCTAACGGACTTTTACATTCCCACATCACCTGCCTGTAAGGAAGCATCATACAGTCACGTAGATCAACCACAACAACGACGGCAACTAAATCACGCGGACCAGACGCAGCCTCCTGCCACAGTTAACTATAAAAGCGACTGAATCAACGAATACTGACCAGAACGAATAAGACACTGAAGATGGCATATCGCCGAAACCGGTTTGTCTACAAGCCAATATTGACAAGGAATAACGGAAATTCGTTCTACAACACCACAAATAAAAAGCCTTGGAATTGGATCTAAGAGTAAATCGAATACTTGTGATTTATGCCCTGATTGATTGAATAATTTTTTCCTTCCTAACATGTGTGATACAAATCGCACGGTTGCTTGTGACACTGAGTGTCCCGGTTCTTTTGAGTTTAGAGGTGTCACCGAGGCTGAAGTTCTCCAACACATTAACTCTGTTAAGTCATCTGCAGTGGGTGAGGATGGTATTTCAATTAAATTTATTAAAATTATACTACCTTTTATCCTTTCCCATATTACTTCTACCTACAATTTCATTTTTACCACGTCATCATTTGCTAAACTTTGGAAATTGGCTACAGTCAACCCCATACCGAAGAAGTCGTCTCCCAAGGAGGCTTCAGACTATCGCCCTATAAGCATTCTGTCGTCATTATCCAAAGTTTGTGAATCTTTAATGGCCGCACAGATTAATAATCATCTTGTAGTTAATAACCTTCCTCATCCACTGCAGTCTGGGTTTGGGAAAAGTTGTTCTACAGCGCTTCTAAAAGTGACTGATGATATACTTTCTGCTTTTGATCAAAAACTAATCACATTACTCTGTCTCTTAGATTACTCCCAAGCATTTGACAGTGTCAGCCATAGCTTGCTCATAAACAAATTACTTTTTTCATTTTCGTTCTGAAGAAAATCCTCTAACCTCATTTTGTGCTACTTGACGGATCGCTTCCAGAGAGTTAAGACTGGGGACTCTTTTTCTGCATATAAAAATGTGGTTTGTGGTGTTCCCCAGGGTTCCGTTCTCGGTCCTCTGCTATTTACTCTATTTATCGATGATATATTCTTTGTAGTAAGGCATGCCTCTATACATGCATACGCTGACGATGTGCAGTTGTATTTGTCTAAGCCTGTCAATTGTCTGGAGGAATTATGTCTTTTGCTAAATGAAGACCTTAAACGTATTGTTGACTGGTCTAAAAGCAACTCTCTCCAACTAAATGCAAAAAATCTCTTGTGTTGCCCATTTTCAGACTCTTTTAACCGCTCTCTACTAAGTCCAATTTTTTTGGGTAACTCTAGGTTAGAATTTGTTGATAAAGCACTTAATTTAGGCATTTATCTGAATTCTACCTTAACCTGCACTGACCACATTAATTATGTTATAAAGAAAGCTTATTGTTCCCTTCGTAATCTACGTTTTTCATCTGACTTTTTACCTGTATCTACTCGCCGTAAATTAGTACTTCAGTTAATAATTCCTGTCATATCGTATTCTGAACTTGTTTATTGTAAGCTTGACTCTGTGTCTCAGTACAAATTGAATATTTTACTCAACAACTTAACAAGATATGTTTTTGATCTCAAAAGATATGATAGCCTCACTGAATTAAGATATTCGTTACTTGGTTGCGATTTCAGTAATTATTTTAGCTATCGTAATTGTGTTCTCCTTCATAGGCTACTATATTCCGGTTGTCCTAAATACTTATTTCAGAAATTACAATTCGGAAATTCTGGTCGTTCTAAATGCCTCATATTACCCAGGTATAATTTCTTAAACAGTGGACGATTTTTTTTCGTTAACACTGTCAAAATTTGGAACAGTTTGCCTAATAATATAAAAAGTATTCGTCAAGAAGGTATTTTTGGAAGGATAGTCAGGGAGTATTTCTCAGAATGAATTTACGCTGCAAAAAGGTGGATTCTTATTATCTCTTCTCTTTAATCTGTCTCTATTTCTCAAATTCTTTACTTATATTTTCTTCTCCTTGCCTTGCTTTTTAAGTAATTATTTTGCTCATGAGTTTTTCATAAAAAGTTTAAGATAATATTTTTAAATATAAATCTTAATTGTTATTGTAATTGAATTGATTAATTGTTATTAAATAAATAAATAAATATATATATATATATATATATATATATATATATATATATATATATATATATATATATATATATATATATATATATATATATATATATATATATATATATATATATATATATATATATATATATATATATATATATATATATATATATATATATATATATATATATATATATATATATATATATATATATATATATATATATATATATATATATATATATATATATATATATATATATATATATATATATATATATATATATATATATATATATATATATATATATATATATATATATATATATATATATATATATATATATATATATATATATATATATATATATATATATATATATATATATATATATATATATATATATATATATATATATATATATATATATATATATATATATATATATATATATATATATATATATATTATATATATATATATATATATATATATATATATATATATATATATATATATATATATATATATATATATATATATATATATATATATATATATATATATATATATATATATATATATATATATATATATATATATATATATTATATATATATATATATATATATATATATATATATATATATATATATATATATATATATATATATATATATATATTATATATATATATATATATATAATATATATATATATATATATATATATATATATAATATTATATATATATATATATATATATATATATATATATATATATATATATATATATATATATATATATATATATATATATATATATATATATATATATATATATATATATATATAATATATATATATATATATATATATATATATATATATATATATATAATATATATATATATATATATATATATATATATATATATAATATATATATATATATATATATATATATATATATATATATAATATATATATATATATATATATATATATATATATATATATATATATATATATATATATATATATATATATATATATATATATATATATATATATATATATATATATATATATATATATATATATATATATATATATATATATATATATATATATATATATATATATATATATATATATATATATATATATATATATATATATATATATATATATATATATATATATATATATATATATATATATATATATATATATATATATATATATATATATAATATATATATATATATATATATATATATATATATATATATATATATATATATATATATATATATATTATATATATATATATATATATATATATATATATATATATATATATATATATATATATATATATATATATATATATATATATATATATATATATATATATATATATATATATATATATATATATATATATATATATATATATATATATATATATATATATATATATATATATATATATATATATATATATATATATATATATATATATATATATATATATATATATATATATATATATATATATATATATATATATATATATATATATATATATATATATATATATATATATATATATATATATATATATATATATATATATATATATATATATATATATATATATATATATATATATATATATATATATATATATATATATATATATATATATTATATATATATATATATATATATATATATATATATATATATATATATATATATATATATATATATATATATATATATATATATATATATATATATATATATATATATATATATATATATATATATATATATATATATATATATATATATATATATATATATATATATATATATATATATATATATATATATATATATATATATATATATATATATATATATATATATATATATATATATATATATATATATATATATATATATATATATATATATATATATATATATATATATATATATATATATATATATATATATATATATATATATATATATATATATATATATATATATATATATATATATATATATATATATATATATATATATATATATATATATATATATATATATATATATATATATATATATATATATATATATATATATATATATATATATATATATATATATATATATATATATATATATATATATATATATATATATATATATATATATATATATATATATATATATATATATATATATATATATATATATATATATATATATATATATATATATATATATATATATATATATATATATATATATATATATATATATATATATATATATATATATATATATATATATATATATATATATATATATATATATATATATATATATATATATATATATATATATATATATATATATATATATATATATATATATATATATATATATATATATATATATATATATATATATATATATATATATATATATATATATATATATATATATATATATATATATATCGAGTGCGTGTAAATAAAATAAAAGTATGTCAAATGTCGTTCGGATCGAGCCGCTAAACGCGGATAATTACTATACGTGGAAAATCCACATGCGCGCGATACTTATTAAAAATCACTTGTGGTGTATTGTGGACGGGACTGAAACATGTCCAAGCGAAGAAGCGCTGAGTGTTAAGTGGAAACAAAAGAATCAAAAAGCGTGCGCGGACATTCATTTGGGTATGAGTCCAACCGAATTAGGACTAATAATCAATTGTGAAACATCAAAGCCAACGTGGTTAAAGTTAAAAGCCACCTACGAATCAAAAGGGCCGGCGCGAAAGGCAACATTATTAAAACGAGTAGCTCTAGCACGTATGAAGGATAACGACAATGTCCGAGATCACGTAAATAACTTTTTTGATGCCGTCGCGAAACTGAAGGAATCGGTGTCGTCATAGGTGATGAATTATTGGCAATTTTGCTACTTTATAGCTTGCCAAGTTCATATGAAACTATTCGATGCGCTCTCGAAACTCGAGACGATCTTCCAAAACCCGAGCTTCTGCGAGTTAAAATTTTAGAGGAGGCAGAATCGCGAAAATCGAAAGAAGAGAAGAACAATAATGATGTTCTTTGCGCGAATAAAGAAAAACGTGAATTTAAAAAAAGAGACAATTATCAAAAACGAACAGAGCTGAAGAAAAACTTGACGTGTTATCGGTGTGGAAAAAAGGGTCATTTCGCGAAAGATTGTGTTCAAACATGAACAAGCGTCATCGTCTTATGGCGGCGGCGACCATTTATAGAATATAAACACAGCCGCTTATAAGATAACAACACAACCGATAGGATACCAGACGATAGGCAGTTCAAATGTAAACAAGCATGTAATATGACAGCGACCCTTTTCCGATAACAAAATTAGGATAGGATAATGTAAATACATTTTAAGCCAAAAGTAGAATGTAAGATAAGAAAATGTAGAAAATGAAAAGATAAGAAACTAGCTTGTAAGAGTATATAAGGAGAAATCTTAAAAATAAAGGTAGTACTGAAAAGTATTCAATGGTGTTAAGTCATTAACATTTGGTCCTTCGAGCAATTCTTAGAGTTTTCCCCCACCAGTGGTAAGAGACTCTAGGAAACTTGAACCTGAATTGAAAAGCGTTACTTGAGTGAGTGAGCGTTACAGTGAGTGAGCAAAGTGAATTGAAAAGCGTTACCAGAGCTACAATACTGGTAGTGATTAGATCATACAGAGTGAGAGAGCAAAAGTGAATTGAAAAGCGTTACCAGAGCTACAATACTGGTAGTGATTAGATCATACAGAGTGAGAGAGCAAAAGTGAATTGAAAAGCGTTACCAGAGCTACAATACTGGTAGGGATTAGATCATACAGAGTGAGAGAGCAAAAGTGAATTGAAAAGCGTTACCAGAGCTACAATACTGGTAGAGAACAGATAATATAGATCTTAAAAGAAATCAGCAGAAAAATGTCAGCAGCACATAAAAAACTAATTGAGCAGCAAATAGCAATTTGGCAGGAGATAGAAGCGATCAAGGAAGAAGCAGAAAAGGTTACAACAAGGAAAAGGATTCAAGAATTACAAAAGAGTGTAGAGAAGAAATACAAGGTATTTGTAGAAAATGACAAGGCATTATGGAAACTGGGAATATGTGACATCCCTTATTTTAATGAAACATGGAACAAGGAAGTGGAAAAACTGTATAAAGAGGTACAGAAAATATGCGAAGCACCTCAAATTCAAAGCAGATCCGACGAGCTCAGAAAAGAAAGTATTCAGCAAATGCAAACACAGGAAGCAGAAAGTAGAACGAATCAAACTTCGACTAAAGAAGATATCGAGAGAATGATGACAATACTAGCAAATTTAAGAGAAGCACTAAAAGATGCTAACCAAGCAAAGAAAGAGAAGGTGGAGTTTTTTAGAGGAAAGATACAGCGGTGGAACAACCGACTTCAAGAACAGCTTCTGAAGTTTTCATTAACAGATGAAACGAAATTGCGAGAAGAAAATTTCATCGACGAAGTAGAGATCGATGTGCAAGAATGGTTGGAGAAAACAGAAGAAACAATTGAGACGAAACAAGTGAGTTATTTAGAAACAAGTGAGACGAAGTTTAACATAGCAGCCAGATATCCACAAGTTGAGTTACACAAATTTGATGGAAAATCGGAAGAATGGAAAATGTTTTCAGAGCTATTTGAAGATATTGTAGACAAAAATGCGGAAATGCCAGTATCCATAAAACTTGACTACTTGCGTTCTTGCGTGAAGGGCGAAGCACGAATGTCTATATCACACCTACTGCAAGGAGCTTCAGCAAATTACAATGAAGCATGGCAGACTTTAAAAAGAAGATATGAAAATAAGAGAGTAAATTTTTCAACGCAGATGGAGCGAATTTTGAATTTGCCAAAAATAGACGCAAAATCAGCAATTAGTGTAAAAAATTTATATGACACATCAAAGGAATGCATCTATTTAATAAAAAGTTATTTTTCAAAAGAATTAAATGCAGACGAAATATTTGCCTACTTGATTCTACGCAAACTGGATAACGAAGGATTGCAGTTATACGGACAACATGTGAAGAAACCTAGGGAAATACAGAGCCTCACTGATGTAACAGAATTTTTGGAGCAGTTATATCAGACATTAGAGTCACAAGGAAAAACAAACTCAAACAACGAGTATAAAAGAAGTTATACACATCATGCTGAATTAAACAGAGAAGTGCGAAACTGCGAATTTTGTAATAAAACAAAACATCGGTTGTACAGCTGCCAAAAATTTTTAGATGCAACAGTTGGTAATAGAGTAGCATATGTTCGGAGCAAGAAACTGTGTGAAATATGTTTAAATCATAACCAAAATATTGAATGCTGGTGTAAATCGAAGTGTAGGAAATGTAATGGAATGCACAATACACTTCTGCATACCGACGTCTACAAACCGCAGAAATACAACGACGAAAAACACATAAAAAAGAAGTTAGAGAACATCAATAATAATAGAAATAAATCTATGTTTATGACGCAAAAGGAAACAAACAATAAAATGGTATTACTAGCCACAGCACAGATACAGGGAGTTTCGGTCGATGGTAACCGCTGCTTACTGCGTGCGTTAATAGACCAAGGGTCACAGAGTTCAATGATTTCAGAGGAAGCGGTGCAAATGTTTTCCTTAGCCAAAACAAAGATTAACACGAAATTGACTGGACTATCAGATGCAACCGTAGGAGTTGCCAAAGCCAAAGTATGGTTAGATATTACGCCAAGGTTCTCAAGCAATATCAAAATGAAAGCGCAGCTGCTGGTATTACCTAATCTAATAAAACCAATGCCAGACGAATCATTCCACTTCGAAATCGACGATTGGAAAAACTACATACTAGCAGATCCAAATCTAAATAAGAGAGATCGTATTGACATTATAATTGGTAGTGATCTCTATTCACAAATAATAGAAGAAGGCGTACGAAAGCACAATAACATTGTTGGACAAAAAACTGTATTCGGCTGGGTGATATCTGGTTCAATACAGAACGTAACATCAAAAAAGAATTCAACAACAGCAGTAACATCAAGCCTAGAAAAATTTTGGGAAACTGAAGAAATACAAGAAGATACCAATGATGGCGCAGAAAACGACTTATGCATGCAGATGTATATGAACACAACAAAGAGGGATGAAGACGGCAGGTACATTGTAAGGATACCATTTAAAGAAGGTTTCACATTAGGTGAATCAAGAAAGCAGGCTATAGCACGATTCCTATCGATGGAGAGAAAACAGGATGGAAATATTAAAAGCGAGTACATAAAATTTTTAAGGGAATATGAAAAATTAGGACACATGGTCAAAGTACATAGAAGACAAGAAGGGAAAGGGAAATATTATTTACCTCATCAGGCAGTGGTTCGAACAGAGAGTCTAACAACGAAAATCAGGGTAGTATTTGATGCATCTGCCAAAACATCAAATGGATGTAGCTTAAACGACATGATGATGATTGGCCCCAGATTACAAAGAAATATTTTTGATATAATTCTCAAGTGGAGATTATGGAAATATGTACTTACAGCAGACGTGGAGAAAATGTATAGGCAGATTAAAGTTGCTGAGGAAGACCAAGATTACCAAAGAATAATTTGGAGAGAACGACCAGATCAGAAATTGGCTGAATATAAGCTAACAACAGTAACATATGGAACAGCAGCAGCCCCCTTTTTAGCAGTAAAAACACTACATCAAATTGCTAATGAGTGCGAGGATCAACTTATTGGAAATATTATAAAGAACGATTTCTACATGGACGACTTGATGACAGGTGCGAACAATAGAGAAGACTGTAAGTTTATCGTGGAAAAAATAAGTAACCAATTAGAAGGAGCTGGATTTCAGTTGAGAAAATGGGCATCTAATGATCAGCATATACTAAAGTTTGTAAAACAGGGCAGCGAATATGCGGTTCTTCAAATCAATGGTGATGACACAACAAAAACACTTGGCATACAATGGAACCCAACTGAAGATAATTTTAGGTTTTTAACTAATCTAACCATTATTACCCATACAACGAAAAGAAACATATTAGCACAGATAGCTAAGCTCTTCGATCCAATCGGCTGGTTAGCACCTATCACGGTAAGAGCTAAAATTTTTATACAAAAGCTTTGGCAAGAAGGTTTAGAGTGGGACGAAGAATTGAGTGATCAATTAAAAATAGAATGGCATAAATTTCAAGAAAGCTTAAAAGACGTAACAGCAATTAAAATTCCTCGATGGCTAAGCATCTCAGACGAAGACGACTGTTTAGTGCAACTCCATGGATTCTCGGATGCATCAGAAAGAGCATATGGAGCGGTGATATATGTAAAAAGTAGATCAGCGATAACAATATTAACTGCTAAAACTAAAGTATCACCTATAAAGAATAAGAAGACGCTACCAAAGCTGGAATTATGTGGTATGCATTTATTGGCAAAATTAATGGAAAAGGTAAGAGTATATTTTCCTAAGACAGTGGAGGTATTTTGTTGGAGCGATTCTATGATAGCCTTATGGTGGATAAAGAATGGAAAAAATAAGGATAAATTTATACGCACTAGAGTAACAGAAATAAGAAGAAAAATTAAAGATGCCAAATGGTCACATATAAAATCAAATGACAATCCAGCAGATTTAGCTTCACGTGGCGTTTGTCCTTCAGAACTAAAAGATCATGTATTATGGTGGTCTGGCCCAAGCTGGTTGAAGGAGCCTCAGGAAAAATGGCCCCAACAAAAAACTATGGAGGAGATAACGATAACAATTACCACAAGAACAGAGAATGCGAGAAATCACTTCATTGAAAAGCTGTTGGATACGGTGTCGGATTTCAAGAAAATTGAAAGAATAGTTGCTTACGTCCTCCGGTTTACAAAACAATTGAAAGGTTTACGGTCAGTTTCTAACAACTTGACTACCAAAGAACTTTGGGAAGCGAACAAAATTATAATCAAACAACAGCAAGAACAGCAATTCGACGAAGAATTACGAAAATTGAGAAGAAAACAGGAAATCCCTTTAAAAAGCAAACTTATACAATTAAAACCATTTATAGACGAAGAAGGAATCCTTAGAGTAGGAGGAAGATTAAGGCATGCTATGTTGCCAATAAACCAAAAATACCCAATTATTTTGGATAAATGCAAGTTATCAGAATTAATAATTCGACATGCTCATGCGGCTACTCTGCATGGTGGAAACACAGTAACAGAAGCGTATATTAAAAGAAGATATTGGATAATAGGCGTAAAGAAAGGCTTAAAGAAGTGTTATCATAACTGTGTAATATGTATTCGGTACAGCCAAAAAATAGCAGAGCAAGTGATGGGAAATTTACCGAAGTTTAGAACACATATTGCGTTACCATTCGAACACACTGGTGTAGACTACGCTGGACCAGTATTAATGCGGTGTTCAAAAGGAAGAGGGCAAAAAGCTTTTAAGGGCTACATCGCTATATTTGTGTGCATGACTACGAAAGCTGTACACCTAGAAGCAGTTAGTGATTTGACGACAGAAGCGTTCCTTGCAACGCTCAGAAGATTTTTTGCAAGACGAGGTAAGAGTTCACACTTATATTCAGATAATGGCTCCAACTTTATAGGAGCAAAACGGCACCTAGATGAAGAATATCAAAATGCAGTAAGAAAAAATACATCAGTCGCACCAAAGTTGGCAGCAGAAAAAATCGAGTGGCATTTTTCCCCACCAGCAAGCCCTCATTTCGGAGGAATATGGGAGGCCGCAGTGAAGTCCATGAAAAATCATTTGAGAAAAGTTATAGGGGAAACAAAGCTTACATTTGAAGAGATGACAACATTTCTTTGTCAGGTGGAAGCAGTATTAAACTCACGCCCATTGGGGGCAATGGGAAGTGAAATCGACAGCATTGACATATTAACACCTGGCCACTTTTTAATTGGACGTCCATTACTCGATTGCCCAGAAGATAAGGGATTCCCGGAAAGAATAGATTCCTTAGACCGTTGGAAATTAATACAGAAACTCAAACGAGACTTTTGGAAAAGATGGAAAGAAGAATATTTAGTTTCATTACAAAAACGAGCAAAATGGAAAACGGAAAAAACTAATCTAGAAAAAGGACAACTGGTGATTGTAAGAGATGAAAACACACCACCATCAAGATGGCCAATGGCGAAAATCGATGAAATTCATAAAGGATCCGACGGAAAGGTTCGAGTAGTAACTCTGAAGACATCAAAAGGAAAAATGAAACGGTCAATTCAAAAGATATGCCCTCTAGAGAATCATGTAAAAGAACAAGTGGAGCCGAATGAATCAAGCGTAAACCATATCCGATTAGAACATCGTGGCAACCATAGTGGAGGTTATGCTGGTACTATGTGGATGATGGTAATAACATTATTAATCTCAATGATTGGAGCAAATAAAACTACAGAGAATTTGGTAGAGGTACCTGAAGTCCAGATAAATAAGTTAAAGGACAACGCCGCAATTTATTTAGATCCAATAGGAAAAATGAGTACTACTGCGTCAAAATGGAGGTTAATTGTTTACTATAATTTAGACCCATACATAGAAGAAACAATTGCTATAGAGGACTACATCATCAAATTGAAGGAACAATGCTCAAAAATCAGTAATTTTGACGAACAATGCCGGTTGATAACAGCAGGCTTACAGCGAAGGTATGAGATGCTTAAAGTAAATAATAGATTATTCATAACAGATAGCAGGCAGAAAAGAGCAATATTCAACAGCATAGGGTCACTGTATCATATTCTATTTGGGCTAATGGATGATGATGATCGCGAAAAATTAGAACAAAATATGCGGAACCTACTGGATAACCAACACGATATAGATGGATTAATTAAAAAGCAGACCTCTTTAGTAGACGCTACAGTTAATATCTTAAAGAAAACAACGGCGGAAGTGAATACCGAGTTTGCAAAAATGAATGATCATATAATGGAGATACATAATATGACTGTACAAAACCGTAGATCGTATAAGACGGGAATGACATTTCAATTATTGGCCATGCAGTTAGAAACGATGTTAAGAGACTGTAAAGAAATACAAATGTCCATAATAAACATGCTAATTGACATTAATCACCAACGTGTTAATCCATTCTTAATAAGTCCATTACAGCTACAGGAAGAAATACAAAAGATTCGACTTAAGCTGCCTTCAAAGTTAAGGCTTCCGGGCGAAGAATCAGAGAACGAACTGCAAGAAGTACTTCGATGGATGACAGCCAAAGGAATTATAATTGGTAAGCGAGTGGTAATAGATATAGAGATTCCATTATTGCAGCCGGAAGTGTCAGAAGTTTTCCGAATAATTACCTTACCAATACGAAAGGAGGATAAAATTATAATTCCACAAATACAATCTGAAGTACTAATATTTAATGTAGAAAATGATCATTATTTTCTTATGAATCAAGTGCAGCTAAATGACTGTGTAAAAACGAAACCAAATAATTATGTATGTTATGGTAACTGGCATTGGAAAGCAACAACGGACGGCTCATGCGAGATTTCGCCTTTAAGACCAGCTGAGGTAAACAAATGTATATTCGATCAAGTGAACCAAAAAGATAAGTGGGTAAAATTAGGCGCACCGAATGTATGGCTGTTCAAGCTTTTCAACGCAACATATATCAGCATAATATGTGGACAATCGCAGGCAAAGTGGGTAGCGGCTCCAGAACAAGGCATTCTAGAGTTGAAGCAGGGATGTAATGCTAGGTATAAAGGAGTATTTTTAGCATCGTCGCAGCAGATCCAGTCAGAGGTGCACTACAATCCTGAAAATATTTGGGTTAAAAATATAATTCAAGTGAAGAAAGAAGACATTCGGCTATTTAACTTTTCTGCAATCGACAAAAGTGAAGACTTAGCTAAGGTACAGAAGAACCTGGATGAATTCAAGCAAACCCACCTTCATCTAAGAGCCTTGGATTTTCATCACCTCAGTGGACATACCTCATTAATATTAGTTTGCATAGTAATAATAATGTTGTTAGCATATTGCATAAGAGCAGCTATAATTAGAAGGAACATATTAGCACTTTCGCGCGGCCGGCAGAATGTTCAAACATGAACAAGCGTCATCGTCTTATGGCGGCGGCGACCATTTATAGAATATAAACACAGCCGCTTATAAGATAACAACACAACCGATAGGATACCAGACGATAGGCAGTTCAAATGTAAACAAGCATGTAATATGACAGCGACCCTTTTCCGATAACAAAATTAGGATAGGATAATGTAAATACATTTTAAGCCAAAAGTAGAATGTAAGATAAGAAAATGTAGAAAATGAAAAGATAAGAAACTAGCTTGTAAGAGTATATAAGGAGAAATCTTAAAAATAAAGGTAGTACTGAAAAGTATTCAATGGTGTTAAGTCATTAACAGATTGTTTACTACGAAAACTAGACACGTGCAGAAATAGTGAAACAGTGAATTGGGAAAAACGGAATCTATCCCTAAATATAAATGAAGCTATTCTTTTGTGTCCAATGGAAGAAAGTAATTGGTGTCTAGACTTGTGGTTGTACTTCTCACATGACTGCTGATGAACGTATTTTTATCAAAAAATCAGCAAAGAAACAAATGCTAAATCTGGCAAATAAAGAATTGACAAAAATTTAAGGTGTTAATGAAGTTAAAATAAATGTGAAAGAAAACGGCAGTGCAACAAATGCTAAACTTAACGATGTGGTATACGTTCCAGATTTGAGAACTAATTTACTATCAATTTCAAAAATGACAGATAAAGGTTTCGAGGTGCATTTTCGCAAACAAAACGAAATCGTGTTAAATCAAAACAAAGAAACTGTGTTAGTCGCTAAGCGAAACGGTAACCTATATTTTTTACAAACGAATGAAAATAATGCTTTTACAGCTGAACCGATAAATAATATTAATTTATGGCACCGCCGAATGGGCCATCTAAACGAAACAGACTTAAAAATAATGGCAAAAAAGAAATTAATACACGACATGGAAATCAAAGCGAATGATAAATTATCGGAATGTGAAATATGTGTTAGTAAGAAACAAACCAGATTACCTTTTCAAAAGAAGACAGATTAATTAATTAGTTAAATTTATTTATTATTTATTTATTTATTTATTTATTAATTATTCATTAAATAAATAAAGATTTGAAACTAAGCCTATCTACAGCTTTATAGTTACAACAGTATTAATTAGATAGATATTGTAATATTTTATGTTTAGTCGTATTTACAGAATCAGAAAAATTTATAACTGGATATACAAAATTAAAGTCAATACAGGCATTCCGAAATGGCTCATACATTAGATATGATGACCTACAAAAACTAAGATACAGGAAATCATTCCTTCTACTATTACTACGAGGTATGTAAACTTGAATTTTGCTTAACAAATATGGACTATCCATGGCGCCTTGAAGTAAATCCAGTATAAAAGTACTGCTAAGCATTTTTCTTCGATTAACTAATGAAGGTAAGTTAATAAGCTTCAATCTGGACTCATAAGGGGGTAATCTCCGAACAGGATCCCATCGAAGATTTCGCAGGCAGAAAAGCAGAAACTGCTTTTGCACTGATTCGATTTTTGAGATGTAGAAATTATAGTTGGGCTCTAGACGGGCGAAGCATACTCCAGAGTAGGCCTTACCAGTGAGGTAAATAAAAGTTTTGTAATATAAGGATCGTTAAATTCTTTCGCCCAACGTTTTATACATCCTAGTACACTGTTGGCTTTACTACAAATGCGGTTTATATGCACATGAAAGCGTAATTTATGATCAAGAACCACTCCAAGATCATTAACAGTTTCCAATATATCCAATTTCTTATTAGTAATAGCATAATTGAAAATTACAGGACAGGATCTAGAAAAAGTAATCTGGTAGCATTTCTTTAGATTCAGGTTCATGCAATTTACATTGCACCATCTACTTAATTGATCCAAATCAGATTGGAGAAGCACGGCATCCATCTCATTCTTATGCGAAAGAAATAACTTTACATCATCAGCGAACATTAATACATTCGCACTTTTTAAAATTGTTGGCAAATCGTTTAAAAATACCAGAAATAATAATGGTCCCAAATGACTTCCTTGAGGAACATCAGAGGTAACAGGAAAATCATATGACTTTTCATTTTTGTAAAGTGCGGTTAGAGACCGATTTTGAAGATAGGAAGCAATTCATTTAGTAAAAATTGGAGGAAATCCGAATAATTCCAATTTTAAAATAAGTAGACTATGGTTGACCACATCAAATGCCTTACTAAAGTCCATATAAATGACATCAGTTTGTAAACCTAGGTTGAAGTTACTTATTGTTCTAGAAACAAATTCCAACAAGTTTGTTGTAGTTGATTTTCCCGCTCTAAATCCACGCTGAACTGGTGAGATAGAAGCATTAACTGAACATGAAATTTGATCCAAAATTATCTTCTCAAAAAGTTTAGGTAGCGCACTAAGTTTTGCGATGCCACGATAATTCTTAATAAGTTGTCTATTTCCAGATTTATGTATTGGGATAATAAACGAAGACTTCCATGCAAGAGGGAAATAACCAGAACGTAGAGACGAATCAAACAAGGCAGTAATGGGTAGAATCAGTTCATCGGCACAATATTTCAAAATACACGATGGAATATTGTCAGGGCCTGGATTATAAGAGCACTTAATATCCTTTAAGGCATTCAGCACTGTGGACTTTTCAACTAAAGGTTGTACCACTGAAGCTGAGGCAACATTATAGGTGTAGCTCTCCAAACAATAATTTGTAGTTGAATACGTTGATTTAAAATATTCCGCAAAGAGATTGCAAATAATTTATGCATTATTAGACTCAATTTCTTCGTGTTTCATGAAAGTTGGAAAGACCACACATTTTCTTTTGGTATTTATAAAATCCCAAAATGATTTCGGATCGGATCGTAAGTTGTTTTTAATTCTTGAGATATACTCCTTGTATGACTGCTTACATAGCCGTTGATATTTTTTTCTTTCAAAAGAAGACAGATAATATACCCAATGAGCTTTTAGATATAGTTCATAGTGACGTTTGTGGTCCAATGTGATACGATTCAAATTCTGGAGCAAAATACTTTATTACGTTTATAAACGGAAAATCTAGGTGGTGTGAAACGTACTTTATAAAAGAAAAATCTGAAGCTTTCGAAACATTCAAAAAGTTTAAAACATTCGCAGAAAATTTTACAGGACAAAAAATTAAAGCATTTTAATCGGATAATGGACGGGAATATTGTAACCGCGAATTTAACGAATATCTCGAAGAACATGGTATCAAACGTCGTTTAACGGATCCACATACGCCAGAACAGAACGGAGTAGCTGAACGTAAAAATAGAAACCTAGTCGAAATGGCCAGATGCATGATAAAAGAAGTAGGAGCACCACCGAAATTCTGGGCAGAAGCCATTAATTCAGCGTGTTATATAAGGAATCGGTGTATAACTCGTGCTACAAATAAAAATCCTTACACAGAATGGACAAATAAAATTCCGACATTATCGCATATAAAAATATTCGGTTTAAAAGCTTACGTCTTAAATAAACAAAATAAAAGCAAATTTGAATCACGATCAGAACCGTGCATTTCTAAACCAGTTCGGTTTCAATGACAATTATGAAGAAATATGTGACATTCAAAGCAAACCAATTGAAATAAGTATTGACAACGACGACATAGACATATCTCAGTCAAATATTGAAGTAACATTAAATCGTGAGACCATTCAACAGAAGAAACATGGAAGGGGAAGGCTAAGGATCGAAAGTTTAGGTTAACCAGGAAGGCCGAGAAAAGATTTTTGTCAAATCAACGAAAATTTATTTGAAGAAGATGAAAACCTTCCAGACGTTAACGAACAGGAATCTGGGGAGGAATTTCAAGAATGTGAAATGGTGTCGTTTGCAGAAGTAAACACGATAAACTGGGAAGATGCTGTCTTGACAGACTCAGCAAACGATTGGGAAAAGGCGCTCGAAGAAATTCTTGCACACATAAGAAACAATACATTAGAAATTGTCGATCGCCCAGATTCAAACAAAGTAATTAGTAGCCGAATAGTATTAAAAACAAAAGACGATGATCAGAAGAAAGTCAGACTAGTAGCAAAAGGATACGTATAGCGTGCAGGTGAGGATTATACAGAAACCTATTCACCAGTTGCACGATCGACTTCTATCCGCGTCCTAGCAGCATTGTCAGTTCAAATGGATCTTGAAATACATCACATGGATGTTGTAACAGCCTACCTGAATGGCGTACTTGAAGAAAAAATATTAATGGAGGTTCCTGAGCAACTACACAGCATTTTATTGAAATTCAACTCCAGGAAACAAGAAGGTATTTATAATCGGACCGACATTGAAACAATTAATAGATGGTTAAAGGGTATGAAAACATTCAAAAATCCAGTCTGCTTATAAAAGAAGGCAATATACGGCCTGCGGCAATCAGGATTAATGTGGATAATGATTAATCGCCTTACCACTACATTAAAAGACTTCGGTTTGAGAGCATCTAAGAAAGATCCATGCGTATACGTCAAGAAAGAAGGTAAACAACTCTTGATTATTGCAATTCATGTAGATGACTTACTAATAGCATCAAATGATAATAATTGGTTAAATGAGACAAAGCGTACACTAAGGGAATCATTCCAAATAAAAGATTTAAAAAGAGTCAAACGCTGCATTGGAATAAATTTCCTACTAAATCGTGATTTAAAAGAAATATACTTATTAATGTGTTTTGGAGCGATTTTCCGTCATCCCTATTCGAGTTTGGTTTGGAGACGTACCGGTTTCGGCTATGCGCCATCTTCAGTGTCTGTAGTGGTTCTGATTAGTTGGCCGTTGTCTGTGTCGTATTTATTGTGTGCAAGCAGGCGCGTTTCGTTCGGATTGTATGGTCTTTGTCGTGAGTGAGCAGGTAGCCCGGTCCCGTTGGGTTCTTTTCTTAATTTATTTATTTGTTGTTTATTGCGTCGTGTTATTATCTGTACGTAGGTAGAAGTCCGTAATTTTATGTTTTTGGGTTTTTGTCGGAAGGTTATTTGTGTTGTCGATTGTGTTGCCTTCGTTTTTGTTCTGCTTTTCGTAGAGTAGTTTTAGGGGCTCGAAAATTATGTCCGCTGGGCAGTTTGTTTGTTCATTTATTATTCGTCCGTCAAATGTTTTTTGCTTGTATATTTCCATATTTTCTAGTACGTTCAGGCGTCGTCCTTTTTGTTTCGCATGTATTAGTTTGACTGTTTTTCTAATGTGGGCAGGTATACATTTTTTGTCGAATATGCGAAGTTGGAATCTGGTGTTATTGTTGGTCTTCGTACTTTTTTGTTGTAGTCTCTCATATGTTCGCGGAATCTAGTCTTTATTTTTCGTCCTGTTTGTCCGATATAGCTATATTGATATTCACAAGTTAGCTTGTATACTCCTTGCTTGTCTAGTGGGTCTTCCGTGTTTATGTTTGTTTGCAGTATTCGTCCTAGGTTGTTTTTTGTTTTGAATGCTATGTTGATGTTGTGTTTTTTGAACGAAACATGCCTGCTTGCACACAATAAATACGACACAGACAACGACCAACTAATCGGAACCACTACAGACACTGAAGATGGCGCATAGCCGAAACCGGTATGTCTCCAAACCAAACTCGAATAGGGATGACGGAAAATCACTCCAAAACACATTAACATCAAACCCTATCGGAACAATCAACAAACATCAAGGAACAAATATACTTATCACAAAAGAATTATATAGAAATGGTTTTAGAGCGCTATAATATGACACACTGTAAACCTCTGCAAACTCCATTGGAAAGGAATATTAAATTAATTAAACCTGACAAAGCAGACACAACTATTATGTTAAAATACCCTTACCAGGAGCTTATCGGAACGTTGATGTACCTCGCTGTAACTACGCGTCCGGATATAGCTTTTGCGGTAAATTACATGAGTCAGTTTAACCTTCTGCAGCTAACGTAGTAGTCTCACAGACACCGCGACTTAAAAATTTCATCTGACGACGTTGTTCGTTAAAGTACCGTTACCGTTCTCTCAGTAGCTTCCTATTTCTCTATCTCTCGTTAATCAGTGCGGTTGCAGCAACCATAGAGTAAACACGTACGTCAGTATTCGCTTGAATGTCTTTCAGACTGCCACGTCAGTGTTACTGTAAGTTTCTATTAGACTACCACGTCAGTATAATTGTTACATTTTAATACCTTTTTTGCTTCAGAGTTGACAATATTTTTAAGATGGATAAGTCAGATCATTTTGATACACCGTCTACATCAAAAAGAAATGCTTCTGGAACATTCAAAAGTAAGCAGCAGCTAATACGTGAGTGGTTGGAAGAGTCTGAGCAGGAATTCAGTGATGAGGATGACGACAGCAATGACCCCGATTTTGTCCCGGAACCTGAGCATGGTGATGACGATGAAATCTCATGTGGATCGGAACCTCCAGAGGAAAGTGACATTTCTGTAGAGCAAGCAAATTGCGAGATGTCGTATAAAGGAAGGAGTGGTTATGTTTGGCAACGTGAACCAAGAAGAGCGATGAGAACACCAGCGCATAATATTATTCGATTACCAGGCCATACAAGCTTATCACATTTCGAAGGCTATGTTAAGCTTTGGACCAAACTGTTCGACGAATCAATGCTAACAAGTTTGATTGAACACACTAACCAGAAACTACGTCTCTATCGAAACAATTTTAAAAATCCTAACCAGGTTGAGCTTATGGATACAAATGAGACCGAAATAAAAGCTCTAATCGGATTATTGTATTACTCTTCTGTATTCAAATGTAATGACTCTGATCTCAATATCGTATTTGCTAATGATGGCACTGGTCATGAAATATTTAGATGCGTAATGTCGAAGTATAGATTTTCATGTATATTGAACTGTTTGCGATTTGATGATGCAACTGACAGAAAAAACAGGTTGAAAAATAATCCACTTGCCCCAATATCAGAAGTATTTAATAAGTTTATTTCAAATTCACAAGCTAATTATATTCCCGGGCCCAACATGTGTATTGATGAAATGCTTGTACCGTTTAGGGGTCGTTGCAAATTTGTAATTTTTATGTCGCAAAAACCACAAAATATGGATTAAAGATCCTAATTCTATGTGATGCTGAAACATTTTACGTTTTCAATGCGTACATATATCATGGAAAGAATTCCGATGGGATAGGACTGCCTGAAGTTGAAAAGTCCATGTCAGTTCCAGCCCAATCAGTCCTGTGACTGGCTAAAGTGATTGAAGGCTCCAATCGTAACATTACAGCAGACAATTGGTTTAGTTCCATACCATTAATGGAGAAATTACTAGAAAAGAAATTAACATATTTGGGTACGATGAAAAGAAACAAGAGTGAGATTCCACCATGTTTTTTGCCCAACAAAGCAAGAATAGTTGGAAGTTCCTTATACGGATTCAACAACGATTTTACATTATTATCTCATGTTCCGAAAAAGAATAAAGCGGTAATTATGGTGTCTTCATCGCATCACATTGATAAAACTGATAGCGAAACAGGAAAACCAGATATGATTATTGATTATAATCACTCCAAGGGCGGTGTTGATGAAATTGATAGAAAATGCTCAGTTTATTCTTGCAGCCGCAAAACTCGTCGCTGGCCGATGGCAATTTTTTATAGAACACTTGATATGATAGGCACTAATTGTTTCGCGATTTACCAGGCGTGCGATAATTCTGATCCTAAACTAAGAAGGGGTGCATTTTTATTAAATATGGCAAGAGAGTTGGTAATAAATCACATGAAAGTACGCGTATACAATGAAAGATTACCAAGAGAATTGCGGATGACCATCAGCCGTGTGTTGGGGCAAGATCTCCCACCTCCACCTCCAAAAGGTATTCCTATGGCGACAAGCGGAAGAAGATTATGCAATATATGCCCAACTAAGATAAAACGGCAAACCAGACATACATGTTTTCAATGTTTAAAACCCATTTGCTTGCAATGTTCCAAGCCTGTTTGCGAAAACTGTCAACAAAAAATGTCAAATTTTGAGACTTTATAATTTTTTAATTAACCACGGAATTTTCTTAAGATCTCGTAAAAATGTAATGAATTAAGTATATATTTATGTTCTGTAACTATTTTTTTTAATCTATTTTTAAGTTTTTATGTTATCTTGACTTGGATGGTCTTTTTTCTGTTTCTATTTTTTTCCTATTTTGTTATTTACAATAAACCATATATCCTACATTTGACTTTTATTTCAAAATTTTTTTTTCTGAATACGTTTTTAAATTAATCATACTTGAAGATAACGTCAACAATAAATGTGTTGGTTAATAATGCTGATAAATATTTTGTGTTAAAAAGGTGTCCACTAGTCACCACGTCAGTTAGATTGTTACACTCAGACCACGTCAGCTGCAGAAGGTTAATACAAATTTGACATTAAAACATTGGAAGCATTTGAAACGTATATTACGCTAGCTAAAGGGTACAATGGACTATAGGCTACTGTACACAAGAAACGATAAGCCATTATTCGGTGTTGGTAAAACAGATTGGGCTGCTAACATAACAGATAGGGGCTCATACAGCGGCTATGCATTTTTATTGGGAGGTGCCGCCATCAGTTGGGAAGCACGAAAGCAACGGTCAGTTGCACTATCCAGTACAGAGGCCGAATACATGACAGTATCAGAGGCTACAAAAGAAGCCCTTTATATCACCGACCGGTCGTGTTTTTCTAGCATGCTAAACTCTTGATAAGTTTTTGATAAATTTTGTGGATTTTATCGAGTTTTTAATTAACGAATACTGTTTTTGAGTTTATTGGATTGCTCCTGGATTATTTGGATTTGAATTTGAAGTGGTTTTGACTTTTTAAGCTGTTTTGATTATTTTGTTATAATGTCGTGTAATTTTCCGGGCTGCAAAATAACCAATATATCTGAGCGATTGATTTCTTGCTCAATTTGTGACTATGATTTTCATATGAAGTGTGCAGGACTTACCGGAAAGGTTGTGGATAAGATTGGTGTTGACGGTGGTCCCCGCCGGTCTTGCCCAAAGTGTAGAATACTCGACGTCGATGTAATACGTATATTGCGTCAAGTGCGGGCTAATTTTCGAGAAGTAAATCGCGATCTTGTTGCTCTTCTGCAAAAACTTAAGAACTTTGAAAAGTTTTTTTCACAGTTGATCTCTATGTGATGTTGTCTGTCTTTATTAGAACTAAACATTATGTTTTATAGTTCAGTGAATAGTTTAAATACAAAATTCAAATAAATTGGAGAAAATTAACAAAATACAAAGACAAAAATAGATTAAATATTAGATAAAAAATTCAAAATATTCCGTTTTGTTACAGCAAAAGAATCACAAAAATTAATAACAGAATACACCGTATTAAAGTCCAAACAGGCATTCCGAAGAGGTTCGAATTTTAGGTATGATGATCTACTGAAAGTCAACTGAAGCGGCTCATATCGTCTAGATGAGCGGCGAGGAACGGTAAGATAAATAAAACCCGATCAAAAAGGGTTGGTAGGTTAATTAATTTCAGCCGGGATTCATATGGTGGTAAATGAACTGATTAATCCCAGCGGAGGTGACGAAGGCAGAAAAGTAAAAATTGTTTCTGAATTGATTCAATTTGAGAAATATAATAGCTGTAATAAGGATTCCAAACTGGCGATGCATACTCAGATTGGCCTCACCAGTGAGGTGTACAATAATTTCGTTATATAGGGATCATCAAATTCCTTCGCCCATCTTTTAATACAGCCTAAAATACTGTTAGCTCTGATATATATGCCATTAATATGAGTATGAAAGCGCAGTTTACGATCCAAAACAACTCCAAGATCGTTTATAGAATCAACAACTTCCAATTTATAAGATCCAATAGAATAATTCAGCAATGCAGGTTTCAAGACGTGAGCGAAAGTAATTTGCTTACACTTCTTCAAATTTAAATTCATACAGTTTAAGCTG
>OZ016502.1:6931727-6979966 GCA_963966595.1 Physocephala rufipes
TGTTGGAAGTTGGCAACACTGCTCTACGCTTATTTAATCTTTTCTTTGCGACTAATGCATTTAGTCTGTCTTGTGGCGGCTATTCTCATAAGCGAAAGTAGCGCGGCTAAGTAGTGGCGGCTATTCTCATATATATATATATATATATATATATATATATATATATATATATATATATATATATATATATATATATATATATATATATATATATATATATATATATATATATATATATATATATATATATATATATATATATATATATATATATATATATATATATATATATATATATATATATATATATATATATATATATATATATATATATATATATATATATATATATATATATATATATATATATATATATATATATATATATATATATATATATATATATATATATATATATATATATATATATATATATATATATATATATATATATATATATATATATATATATATATATTATATATATATATATATATATATATATATATATATATATATATATATATATATATATATATATATATATATATATATATATATATATATATATATATATATATATATATATATATATATATATATATATATATATATATATATATATATATATATATATATATATATATATATATATATATATATATATATATATATATATATATATATATATATATATATATATATATATATATATATATATATATATATATATATATATATATATATATATATATATATATATATATATATATATATATATATATATATATATATATATATATATATATATATATATATATATATGTATATGTATATATATATATATATATATATATATATATATATATATATATATATATATATATATATATATATATATATATATATATATATATATATATATATATATATATATATATATATATATATATATATATATATATATATATATATATATATATATATATATATATATATATATATATATATATATATATATATATATATATATATATATATATATATATATATATATATATATATATATATATATATATATATATATATATATATATATATATATATATATATATATATATATATATATATATATATATATATATATATATATATATATATATATATATATATATATATATATATATATATATATATATATATATATATATATATATATATATATATATATATATATATATATATATATATATATATATATATATATATATATATATATATATATATATATATATATATATATATATATATATATATATATATATATATATATATATATATATATATATATATATATATATATATATATATATATATATATATATATATATATATATATATATATATATATATATATATATATATATATATATATATATATATATATATATATATATATATATATATATATATATATATATATATATATATATATATATATATATATATATATATATATATATATATATATATATATATATATATATATATATATATATATATATATATGCGATTCTGGATACGCGCTACTTTCGCTTATGAGAATAGCCGCCACAAGACAGACTAAATGCATTAGTCGCAAAGAAAAGATTAAATAAGCGTAGAGCAGTGTTGCCAACTTCCAACACTCCCTCTCAACACATGCTCAATAAAATAATATAATGAAATAAATTTACAATGTTTATCCATATTATACAGTATTACTCTTAGAAATACCTAACATTTTACAAAATTTAAAATGCTTGACTTTATGAAGATTTTTCGTTAAAATATCTGCAACATTCTCATCAGTAGGTATGTATGCCGGCTCTATATACTGCTTTGAATAAACATCACGAATATGGTGGTACCTTAAATCGATGTGCTTTGTTTTTGCATGATAAGCTGCATTTTTCACCAGACTTTGCGCACTTTGATTATCGCCATTCAAGACCGTTGGCGCGTGCTCTGAAAATCTCATTTCGCTGAGTAGAGTTTTTAAATAAACGGCTTCTTTACTGGCTGTTGACATGGCCACATACTCAGCCTCTGTTGTACTCAAAGCTACCAAGTCTTGCTTTCTGGCTTCCCAAGAGAATACGCAGTTGGCTTTGAAAAAAGCGTAGCCAGTGAATGATTTTCGGTCTCCGCTGTCACTACCCCAGTCGGCATCAACAAATCCAATAACTGGCTTACCTGTTTTCTGGTAATGCAGACTGAAATCCGAAGTCTTCTTTAAGTACCGAATCACATGTTTTGCTGCAGTCATATGCTCGAGATGTGGATTCGTATTTCGCTGCGACAGCTTGCATACTGAATGTAGTATATCAGGGCGTGTTGAGATAGTTAGGTACATGAGAGCACGCATCGATTGAAATTCAGTCGGATCTATTTTATTGCATTGTTCGCTGGCACACGCCAGCTGGAAACCCACCTCAAGTGGAGTACTCATTTCCTTACAATCGATCATTCCAAAATTACGCAGCAAATCATTGATGTATTGTTTTTGAGAAATTTTAATGGATCCCAGCTCTCCGTCGCGCTCAAATTCCATCCCCAAGAAATGAGTAAGCTGTTGTCCATCTACAATATCAAATTCGTTCGCCAAAATTAGCTTTGTCTTTTGTAGCTCTGACTTTGAAGAGCTCCCTATAATAAGGTCATCAACGTATACGGCAATTATGTTATAGACGTTATCATGATGATTAATATATATATACATCTCTCGCTTACGCAAGGCGAATATCCTATTTTTCTTAAAAATCCATCGAGTCTGCTGTTCCATTCTTTTCCGCTCTGCTTCAGGCCATATAAAGATTTCCGCAACTTCAGAACATAGTCGGGATAGTTGCTGTCAATAAAACCATCGGGTTGAAAAATATAAACTTCCTCTGGTAGCTCTCCATTCAAATATGCAGCCGTAACATCCATTTGATGTAGGTATAATCCATGCTCAACCGCAAAGGCAATTATAAGGCGTATATTGGAATACCGGATGACAGGTGAAAAGGTTTCTTTATAGTTCACCCCGTACTGTTGGCTGCAGCCCTTGGCTACTAATCGTGCTTTGTAACGCTGCACAGACCCATTCTGGTCTTTTTTTATACTGAATACCCATTTGCAACCAACTGCACGGTGCCCGGGCGGTAATTCGGCCAATTCCCAAGTTTCATTCTTTAAAAGATTTTGGTACTCACAATTCATAGCTTTCTTCCATTCTGCCGCACTAGATCCAGTTAAAGCTTGTCCAGTTAAAGCACGTTTTGTGGTATATAAACAAGTTTACTTTCAGCTGAAACATTGAGGGTATTATAAATTTTTCTGGGCCGACCAACGGATCCAGATCGCAATATTCTCGGACGTCCTCTGCCAACTCTTGGATGCGACACAACAGTTTCACATTCACTTTCAGCTGTTGGCTGCCCGATCAAAATTGAGTCCACTTGACGCTCATCCTGCATAGCATCGTCTTCTGCATCCATCGTGGCTGTTTGTTCGGCTATTATAGGCTCAACTGCAGTTTCATTTAGTAGTACGACGCTTGAATCATTTTTTCTGCTGCCACAAAAAACACCATCGACAAAGATGGCATCTCGGCTCACAATTATTTTGCCTGTTTTGATTTCTAATAACCGATATGCTTTCGATTTTTCACTGTAGCCTACCATCACACACTCTTTGCCTCTAGGTCTAAATTTTTTCGGTTGAGTTTTGTCTAGGGCAATAACTTTGGTGCCAAATACTTTCAAATGCTGGACATTAGGCTTCTTTTTATGCCACATTTCAAATGGTGTTTTATCAGTCAGTATTTTTGTTACACATCGGTTTCTTAAGTATGTTGCGGTATGTATCGCTTCGGCCCACCAGGATTCGTCCATTTTTGCTTCCTCCATCATGGATCTGGCCATCTCAACCAGGGTTCTGTTGGCCCTCTCTGCGATGCCATTCTGCTGCGGAGTATATGGGCATGACAGCTGCCTAGTTATTCCATTTAACTTTAAAAAATCATCAAAAATACGCGAAACGTACTCACGGCCGTTGTCTGTCCGCAGACATTTTATTTTACAGCCTGTCTGTTTTTCTGCATAGCATTTATATTCACGGAACGCGGAAAATATTTCACTCTTTGTTTTTAAGAAAAAGGTGTTTATATATCTTGACTTGTCGTCTATGAAAGTTGCAAAATATCTCGAACCTGCAAGCGATGGAACATTAATCGGACCACAAATGTCACTATGCACGACTTCTAATAATTGTGTTGCTCTGTTCTCAGAATTTTTAAATGGCTTTGTAGAGATTTTGCACTTCGCGCACGTTTCACAAACTATTTTGTTTTTAACGTCATTTAAATTTAGGCCTTTTACTATTTTATTCTTTGCCATGACTTGTATCATCGACGTTTAAATGTCCGTATTTTCAATGCCATTTCATTAAGCTTTCACCGCGCGAGCGTAAGCCGAAACACTGTTGTTTTTGCACTGTAAATGTGAACAAACCGCCATTATTTTTCGCTCGTATTAAACGTTTCTCATTCGAATCTAATATTTCCACAAAGTCTTTTTTGAAAATCACTTTAAAATTACGTTCCACTGCTCTACCTACTGAGTGAAAATTTCCTTTTAAATCAGGCGAATACAAAACATTTTTCAATAAAATTTCGGTGCCACATAGCTTCACATCTCCTCTTCCATTTGCAATAATAGTAGTATTGTTCGGGAGATATACTTTTTCATTACAACTTATAAAAGTTTCTTTATCAAACAAATTGCGTTCGCAGCATAGATGAGAGCTTGCGCCACTGTCAACACACCATATCGCGTCGGATCCGTTATTGCTGCAAAAAGCTGTTGTATGTGACATGCAAGTGTCTGTTGTCCTTTTTTGTCTGCAGTTTGCTGCCAGATGCCCTCTTTGACCGCAGTTGTAACATTTTCTGCTCTCTTCACTCCTATTAATAGAGTTTTTGCTATGATTGCTTCGGTTATTGTTTTGTTTCTGACGTTGAAACTGTGATCTTTTATTGAACCTCTTTTCTGTCGCTTGGTTCAAATGTTCCGTTAATTCTAGACCTGATACTGTTGTTTCCTTTTTTCGAGCACTTTCTTCTAATAATTTAATTTTTAGCGACGACAAAAGGGGTAAGGAGTCTCGAGTCTCGATGGCAACTACAAAATTTTCATACTCATTTGGAAGGCTCGTTAACAATATTATAACAAGCAATTCCTCTGACATTTCAACGCCCATTTGTACCATTTGGTCACACAATTCTGTGAACCTCTCGATGTGAAGGTTCATATCGTTTCCGTCTGGCATTTTCAAATATAACAACTTTTTGAAGACCATAATCTTCCTTGCCGGCCCCTTCGGCTGATGCACCTCCCCTAGCACCCTCCAAGCTTCCAACGCAGTCTTACAACTTTTTATCAAATTTATTTGGTTTGGACTGACACACAGTATAATTGAAGCCAAGGCTTTTTCATTTTTATTTCGATAAGTTTCTGCCTCTTGGGATGTTTCCACCGTGGGCTTCTTTTCTACACCCGACACTATTCCCCATAATTCACTGTGAACTAACACACTTTTCATTTGGATATTCCATGAGTTATAGTTAGTATCACTCAGTTTTTCTATTTGGAACATCGATACCATTTTTAATTTTTACTATTTTTTCCTTTTCAATTTTTTTTGAGGGAATACTACTGGAGTTCACGTTTTCCTGGGCCCATAACCTGTTGAATGCGATTCTGGATACGCGCTACTTTCGCTTATGAGAATAGCCGCCACAAGACAGACTAAATGCATTAGTCTCAAAGAAAAGATTAAATAAGCGTAGAGCAGTGTTGCCAACTTCCAATATATATATATATATATATATATATATATATATATATATATATATATATATATATATATATATATATATATATATATATATATATATATATATATATATATATATATATATATATATATATATATATATATATATATATATATATATATATATATATATATATATATATATATATATATATATATATATATATATATATATATATATATATATATATATATATATATATATATATATATATATATATATATATATATATATATATATATATATATATATATATATATATATATATATATATATATATATATATATATATATATATATATATATATATATATATATATATATATATATATATATATATATATATATATATATATATATATATATATATATATATATATATATATATATATATATATATATATATATATATATATATATATATATATATATATATATATATATATATATATATATATATATATATATATATATATATATATATATATATATATATATATATATATATATATATATATATATATATATATATATATATATATATATATATATATATATATATATATATATATATATATATATATATATATATATATATATATATATATATATATATATATATATATATATATATATATATATATATATATATATATATATATATATATATATATATATATATATATATATATATATATATATATATATATATATATATATATATATATATATATATATATATATATATATATATATATATATATATATATATATATATATATATATATATATATATATATATATATATATATATATATATATATATATATATATATATATATATATATATATATATATATATATATATATATATATATATATATATATATATATATATATATATATATATATATATATATATATATATATATATATATATATATATATATATATATATATATATATATATATATATATATATATATATATATATATATATATATATATATATATATATATATATATATATATATATATATATATATATATATATATATATATATATATATATATATATATATATATATATATATATATATATATATATATATATATATATATATATATATATATATATATATATATATATATATATATATATATATGTGGGATCGTTTGTAGGTTCATTTGTAGAATCGTTGATGAAGAATTAATTGTTAACTTTTATTTTAGCTTTTATATAAAAAACTGCATTCATTATTTAATCAAGTTTATATAATTTGATATAATTACACAAAATCATTTATTTTTTTGGCAAGATTTCACATATTTGTGTTTGAGTAACGATGTAAAATTTAATAAATTTGTATTAGACCCACAATTTCAGAACAAAAAATAGACAAACGTTATTTCGGCAAAATTCAATTCAAAAAAAGAAAAACCCAAACTGAAAATATTTTTTCAGTTCCATAAAAATTTTCATCGTTATAGTTACAAACAATGAGTTTGTTTATTTTTCTCTCGGCTGATATAATCATATATATTTTATAAAATCTATAATGTTGAAAGTATACTAAATGCAGAGTATCAACCCACAATCGGCCTTCCTGACGTTTCATTCGTCTCGAATGATTAATTCCAAGGTTTTATATACTCTGCTATTGTTAAAATTGTTTTGGGGCCTTCATTTTCTCCTACTTTTTCTACTTTATATCTTTCGCCATTAAGAATTTCTACAATTTTGTAAGGTCCTAAGAACTTTGGTCTTAGTTTCATTGCGTTTCCGTCTTGGGTCCCCTTTATTGCTACGAGATCGTTTAGCTTGTACTGTTTGCTCTTTGGCCGTTGTCTGTCAAAGTTTCGTTTGTTTTCTGCCTGAATTTTAGAAATGTTGTCTTTAGCTTTTATACGGATATCGTTCCTTATTATATCTAATTCTTTCATGGTTTCTTCTTCAATTAAGTTAGTAATTTCGCCTTTGTGCTTAATTTTCATTTCTAATCCAGTCAAAATCCTAAATGGAGAGAATTTGGTGCTCCTAGGAGGAGTGGAATTTATTATCTGTTTCGCTTGGGCGACGTACTTGTACCAGTGGATCGGATTCTGACATAATTTTGACAGCATTGAAATGATTGTCTTATGTATGCGTTCTACCTGTCTGTTGCCCCCAGGAACTCCAGTAGCTATAAGGAGATGCTGTATATCTTCCTCATCGCAATATTCTTTGAATTTGTTTGAAGTAAACGCGGTTTCTCTATCTGAAATCAACCGCTTCGGGTTACCAAAACTCGTTGGTCTTCTGAATTTTTTTGGAGTAATACTGCTCCATACCCATGTTTAGATGCATCTGCATGTATTTCTGTTTCTGCGTTAGGATTAAAAATTTGTAAAGCCGGAGCAGTTGTTAAGGCTGTTTTTAGTTCTTCAAATATAAGTAATTGTTCGTCCACAATTTTAAATTTTTCGTTTTTACGTAGCATGTCTGAGAGTGGTTTTGCTATTGTCGCGTAGTTTTTTATAAATCGACTAAAGTATGACGTTAAGCATGACATGGAGAACTAATTCTAATTTCCTTTTGGCTTCTTTTTCATCGTTGGCGGGTATTATAATATCATCCATGTAAACTACTATCGTGCCATCTCTCAATAAATCTTGGAAAATGGCTTGAATGTATCTACAAAATATTGCGGGAGAGTTCGATATGCCAAAAGGTACATAAAGAAATTCATACTGTCCGTTATGGGTGACAAAAGATGTATATTTTCTAGAATTGGGTTCTACTGGTACGTGGAAAAAGCCATTCGCTAAATCGAGGGTTGTAAAAATCTTTGCGCATTGTAAATTTCCAACTACCTCATCAATTAAGGCCATGGGAAAGTTATCTCGAATAATTTTTTTGTTTAGGCTTCGATAGTCGCAACACAAACGTTTCGAGCCATCTTTTTTCGAGACTAAGACTATAGGGGACGCATACTCGGATGTGCTCGGTACTATAATTTTTTCATCTAACCATTCTTTAACCTGTTTTTCTATGATGGATTTGTCACTTTGAAAACCCGCGAACCCGGGTTTCGAAGTCACTTTCGCGGGTTTTGGTATACTGGCTTGTCGTCCTCTAATATTAATTTCATTTCAATAGGAGATTTTTTCTGTTTTTGGGATGTAGGGATGTAGTTGTTAATAAGACACTTCACATAGTTTGCTTGATTTACGTTCAAGTAGCTTAAGTCGACGTCCGGTAATACACTACTAAATTCATCACATGATTGTGATGCTATTGAGCTAAATTCACAAAGAAATATCATCTTTTCTCATGTAGTTCTATGAGATTCTTTTTTTTTCGAAAATTGTACAACCTTATTGTTAATATTTAGCTCGTAGCAATTCACTAAGAGTGTTGAAAGCAAAAGGCACTTAAACCTTTTGCTGTCTCAATTCTGGCAACAAGCGTTTGAATTTGTTACCGGTGTGCTGAAATGAAAATGATTATTAAAACACGACTTCGTCGATGGTTACTGAGACATTGATCTTATTGATTAATTTTCAATCCTATAAATAAGTTTTACACAGATATTGTGTAGACATAAAATTGCTTACAATAATATTTTACAATAGTCAGCAGAAAATAATACAAAAAGAAATATTTTAATTTTTACAATTTTAGATGACAATTGTTTTGAATTTTATTTTTATGTAATTTGATGCTGAAGTCGATGAACTGCCAGACCTTGAACTGGCGACTCGAAACATGCTATCGTATGTGTTAACATTCTCCCGCGCGTTGGAATTAGGTGTCGTGAATTTCAAAAGCTGATTGGGAAAAATGTCGTTTTGGTTTTGGAGGAGGAATCTTAACGGAGTTCTTGTTTGTTGTAATGTATCTCGTAATTATCCAGGCGAGAATGCACATAATGATGACAGACAAAGATAAAGATGAATAACTAATTATGTACTGATGGACCTTATCAAACTCCTTTTGGTTGGTGTAATTGATTACTTCCGTCGATTTTAAAACATTTTGTAATGTTAAGAGTTGATCAGATCTATCATGAAGTGTTGCCGTATTATTCGGTTCATTGATTTTTATAGGATTATTGATTGGTTTTTGTAGCATTTCGGTAAAATTCCCAAAAGTAGCGTATGCCGCGTGGATGGTGCTGCTGATTATTGGATGGCTTCGAATGGTGATAAAACTATTTTTTACAACGCAATCAGGCTGAATTGACAATAAACCAGACCCGCGTAATTGAAATTGCGAAAGGCTTGATCCACACACTGCTGTCATTGGTATTAGTCCCTGGGTGGCATATATCCATTGATTTTTGTGAAATATTTGATTCCATATTAAATTTCCGGTTGAGTTCTTGGTTTTACAGTCACTCGTAGTATCATTATTGAGTAAATGTATTTCGCAGGAAAATAATGATGATCCTCGGTTGAATTTTGATTCTTTATCTGTACACATGTAAATTGATTCATTAAGTTGACGGCATAGTTACAGCTCAGACAAACTCACTGGGAAGTACTGATTTCTTTGACTGTTCGTTGCTAAGAATTCGGTGTCTGACTCAATTGAAATGAAATAATTGTGATAGATTGCTGGTATTGGTAAAATTTGAAAGAGATCAAATTGTTCTTGGTCCATAAGAGGAAATTTAATTGAAAAGACGATATGATAATTTGAGATGCCTGCCTGCGAAGTCATTAAATTGAGTAGATGAAGTAAGTCATCTTCTTGAACTGGTAATTGTTGGTAGGGCGATAAATGATTCCTGATGTTGATTGCCTCCTTCTGTAATTGCAATGGAGAAATGAGCAGTGGGCTGATTTTTCCATGATGGGTATCTGTTAATACATTCAGTATGCTTCCTATTACTCTTTGTAAATCAGCAACAATAGTTGACAGTTGGATTGATATTAAAGTGAATTGTTGCAATGTATTTGTTCTGATTGCCTCCTGGTTGACCTCTTTTGACAATTCATTCAATCGTTTGTTGACTTGATTGATGCTAGCATTCGTTTCCTCTTGATTTCTTTTTATGATATTTATGGTCGAGTCTATTACTGAAGTGTGTGTTTTAAGAATGTCATTGATATGTATTTCATTATTATTTATTCTGTTTATAGTTTTAGACATGTCATTGGCATAATCAGAATCCAAAACACCAAACAATTTATTGGCGATATTTCCTATTATGTCTAATGCAGTTGTTTTATTCCGCTGTTTGAGTAAAATCTTGTTATCTGATTGTAGTTCCGTCATGACATTAAGATAATGGCTAACAAGATATGCACAACTGGAATTTTGTGGTAGCTGATTGCAAAGATGCTGAAGATAAATAGTTCCTTTAGACAATAGATTTAGCTCTTCTCTTATTGGCGTTAGATCGTAATATGCAATGATTTTCCATTCTGCTGTTACCAGATTAACCTTGCCTACATTTTCGAAGTATAGTCCTACATCATTAGTGAATCTCGTGGTATTAATAGATTGTGCTGATGTTATTGGGAAAAAAATAATAGCAATGGTAGAGCTATGGGTGAGAGTAGTGAGTATCTTTTCTTTTTTGTTGGAGCAGTATCGTCATCTTCTTCGTTAGTTGAATAAGATTCGCAATCGTTGGACGTTTCCACAGGTAAAGGAGCTAGACGATGAATTGGTCTTTTCCATACTCCCTTTGATGTTTTGACATCCACGACGCGAATACTTCCGTCATTACCCTTGTATGTTCGGATTATTCTCCCCAGTGGCCATTCTAGCGGTGTTGAACTGTCTTCCTTGATAATAACCATAGTGCCTTCTTTGATGTTTTCCACCTGTTGGCGCCATTTGTATCTTTGCTGCAATTCTTGAAGGTATTCATGCATCCATCGTGACCAAAATTCTCGTTTGAGTTGGGATATTAATCTCCATCTTGTTGTTAATGACGCCTTTGAATACCTGTGCTATTAGTGGTTCTCCGATTAGAAAGTGTCCGGGAGTAAGAGCTGATAGATCCTTGGGGTCTGCAGACAGAGGTGTAAGCGGTCTTGAATTTAAAATCGCTTCTGTTTCCACAATAACGGTTTCGAGCTCTTCGTATGTTAGTGACGTTGTTGAAATATTTTTTAAAAGCAGATGTTTTGCAGATTTGACTGCAGCCTCCCATAATCCACCAAAGTGTGGTGCACGAGGAGGAATAAATTTGAACTCAATTCCCTTCTGACGCAAGTGTTAATTATCCTTTCTTGAGCAGCATTAGAGTGAATGGAGCTATTGAGTTCTTGCAACTGATTATTCGCACCGACAAAGTTAGTGGCGTTGTCGCAATACAGTGTTTTACATCTTCCTCGACGACTTATGAACCGCTTTAGGGTGGCTATAAAGGCTTCTGTTGTTAGATTACTGACTACCTCGAGATGTATTGCCTTTGTAGAGAAACAACAAAACACTGCAACATAAACCTTACGTGGTTTTTTGCCTCTAATTTTATAATGAACCCAAATAGGATCCCAGTAGTCAACACCAGCGTTTAAAAATGGTCTAGGTGGTGTAATTCGATCGCTAGGCAGGTTGCCCATTATTTGATTCATTAGCCTTGGTCTTGCTCTTGTGCATCGCACGCAGTTGTGGATGATGTTGCGAACAGTGATATTTCCTTTAATGGGCCAAAAATTCATACGAACAAGATTCAAAAGCGTCTGAGCTCAACAATGCATGGTTTCTTCGTGTATATCCTTGATAATCAATTTTGCAATGGGATCGTTGTATGGAGGTATCACAGGATGCTTGGCATTGTATGATAACTCTGATGTCTCTAAACGCCCACCTACACGAAGAATACCCTGGCTGTCAATAAAGGAATTAAGTGTAGCAAGAGGACTTGACTATAATACTGTCTTATGTTTTCGTAAACCCTTTATGTCTTCCTTAAAATCAGACCCTTGAACTGCTTTGATTACAATAACTTGCGCTTTGTGAAGCTCTTCTGGGGGAAGAGCTTTGTGTGATGGTATATTTTTGCTCCTTTTATATGCCTTATGAATCGTAGCACATAAGCGATGACTCGTAGGAGAAACTTGAACGAATTTCGATGGTTTAGATTATAGATTAAATCTTCTAATACCGTTGGATTTGTTAAGACGGCAAGAGCTGTATTCTTCTGCCTTTTCTCCAATTCGCTCTCAATTGACAAGGCCTTATCAAATGGCTTTGGCATGGCAGATTCAGCACCATGAAGGAATATTGGGCCATAGAACCATAAGTTATTGGATAACAATTTTTCTGGATGGAGTCCCCGCGAAAGTATGTCTCCAGGATTATGATGTGACCTAACATGGCGCCATTGTCTTGCAGTTGTTAATTTTTGATACCCTATTAGCTACAAATGTGTGGAAAGATTTGTGCTGTGGAATTGATCCATTGCAAAACAATTTCGGAATCAGTCCAAAAGTAAATTGAAAGGTGGTCTAATTGTAAATCCTTGCCAACTCTCGTTGCCAGTTCTGCTCCTAATAAAGGTGCGCATAGTTCTAAGCGTGGCAAAGTTTGTTTTTTGAGTGGGGCGACACGCGATTTAGAACACAGCAGCCTAGCTAAAACTTGTTTGTTGCCATATGTTGAACGGATATATGGAACTGCTCCATAAGCCTTTTCAGACGCATCAGCAAAGACGTGTAGTTGAATTGTTAAAGGTATTTGTTTGTTGAATATGTGCCTAGGAATCTGTTCTTGATTTAATGTCGATAAATTAGATCGGAAGGACATCCAACGGTTTTTTAAATCGGTTGGTAATTCTTCATCCCAAGTCAGTTTCATCTCCCAAAGTTGCTGAATAAACAATTTCCCGGAAACGACCACTGGCCCCAGCATCCCTAAAGGATCAAAGATTTGCACTAGGTTAGAAGTTACAGTCCTTTGCATATTGATGAGGAATTGGAATTCTGAATTTTAATGCAAAAAGCATCAATCTTTGGAGTCCAAGTTAGTCCCAAAGTTTTAATTGCTGATTTTTTATCACCCAAGTCTAAATCCAGTTCTTGTTCTTCTCGTGGTATTCCTTGAAGGAGCTTAGGATGATTTCCTCACCATTTGTGGGTTTTGAAACCGCCACTTTTTAGTAAAGAAATAAGTTGACCTTGCATATCTATTGCTGTTGCTAGGTTGTTGGAACCGGATAGACAATCGTCAACGTAAAAGTCGTTCTGAAGGATCTGGGCCCCCAACGGCTCACCATGTGTTGCTTAGCTAAAAACTGCAAACATTTCGTTGCCAAATATTTTGCAGATGTCGTACCATCAAGTTACTGTTTTTAATTGGTAGTATTTAATTTTGTTGGCAGGGTCATCTCTCCACATAATTATCTTTTCGATGTCAGTGGTAAACACAAATTTTGGAAATCGAAAACGTAGTAATATTGGAAACAAATCACTTTGTACTGTGGGACCAAAGTGAAGTATATCATTTAAAGATAATCCAGATGATGTTGTGTTGTGGAACGAATTTCCGTCATTCCTTGTCATTTTTGGTTTGTAGACAAACCGGTTTCGGCGATATGCCATCCTCAGTGTCTTTTTCGTTCTGGTCAGTATTCGTTGATTCAGTCTCTTTTATAGTCAGGTGGCTGCGTCTTGTCTGCGTGATTTAGTTGCCGTCGTTGGTCTACGTGACTGCATGCTGCTTTTTTACAGGTAGGTGATGTGCAAACCGGCGGGCTTATCGCTAATTAGTTGTTGATCCGTTTTTATCGTAGGCACCTAGGTGAGCATTATTACGGGTTTCGATGGGAAGGTAGAAGTCCGTTATCCTTGGTTTCTTTCTTAAGGCTTTGACCTGCGTTTCTGTATTTATTATCTTATTGCTGCTCTTGTTCTGCTTTTTGTATAATAATTTTAGGGGCTCAAATATTACGTCTGATGGAGTATTTGTTTGTTCGTTTATTATCCTCCCGTCGAAGGTTTGTTTTTGCTGAAGCATCAAACACCACACGTAGTTTTGTCGTACTTTTATCTGGTTTGATAATACTATGGTGAGGTATGATGTAATGCGATTCAGGGATGTCGCTTAGCTGAATTTCAGCCATATGATTCAGCAATTCATATTCTTTCATGAATTTAATGTACTCCATCCCTTGTGCCTTGTCTTTGTTTAATCGTTTCTCTAAAGCAAGGAATCTTGCGAGAGCTATTGAATTTGAATCTCCAAGAGATGACGGATTTTCAGAAAATGGTAATCTTACGATAAATCTTGTTGATCGATCTCTTCTGACATTTTGAATGAAATGTTTTTCACAATGTTCTTCTGCTGTCGTGTGATTGTTATCAGATATATTGAGGTCTTCTAATCTCCAAAAACGCTCTATTAATTTGTCGACAGATGAATCGTTATCACTATATATAGCGCACGTAACCACCCCTCTGGCTTCATTATCTACCTTTCCGCTTACTAGCCATCCGAACATGCTGTTTTGCATAATAGGTAAATTTTGACCTAGTCTTATTTGGTCAGGAAGAGGTAATTCATGGTAGAATTCTGCTCCCAGCAAAATGTCTATTTTATTTTTTCTGAAGAATTCGTTGTCTGCTAATTCCAATTTTTTGGGAATCTTCCAGTCAGAAATATTTGCATGCTGAGTTGGCTGCGGTGAAACTATTTGCGGTAATACGAAAGCTTCGAATCTCGATGAAAATTTTCCGTTTAATGATCTCATGGTAAGGTTAACTCGACGATTGCTGTTTCTTATGCCTTGGCCAATACCTTCTATAACTAATAACCTTGTTGATGGTTTAATTGCTAGCTGCTTTATAAGACGCTCTGTCACTAGATTCACTTGTGACCCAGAATCTAAAATAGCCCTATAGGTATTAACTTGTCCATTATTTGCTGCTACCAATATCTTAGCAGTTGCCAGTAATACATATTGTGTATTTGATGTGATATTGTTTGCTGCTGCTAACGCAACTAATTGATTTCTTTCTGTGGGAGAATTTGAAGGTTGCGAAAATGTCGACGCCTCCATATTTTTGTTCTTCTGTTTATAACCCTCCAAATGGAGTAAGGTATTATGTTTGAGCGAACATTTTTTACAGTTTTGGGAAAGGCATGTTCTTGAGTCGTAACCTGGGCGTAAGCAGATTACACATCGTTTTTGTTTTTGAATCCATTTGAGCCGTTCATCTGCTTTGATTTTTAAAAATTTTTCGCAATAGTAGATTGTGTGACCGTCAGCGCTACAATTTGCGCAATTTGGTTTGTTATTGTTCTGAACTATTGATGCTACTGTTTTTTTATTGAATAGTTTATCATTTTTTCCTAAAGCTTCCAATGTGTGGAAACGATTTTGTAAAAAGGTGAGAAATTCGTCAATTGTTTGTATTTCCCTTGGATTCTTTAATGTCTGTTCATACAGTACATTAGTGAAATGGTCTAATTTTCTTGTTAGAATGTGTAGCAGTAACGGATCCTATGTTGCTGTTGGTATATCCATGTTGTTTAATGCTAATAGGAAGCATTATCTCCTTTTATGCTGTCATGGAAATTTTTTATTGAATTTGCTTCTGATGATATTTGGCCCTATTCTGGCAAATATTTGGCCCTATTCTGGCAAATATTTTATGTAAAAGATCTGTTATTCTGTTATGGTTTTACATACAAAATTTATATTTGTCAAATTATCTTTTATCATAACCAAAATTCGTATTCTGTGCGGCAAAGTCTTTAACAGAATCTGCTATAATCTGTAACAGAATAAAAGGCAGATTTTTGTATCTGTTATGAGAAAATTACGTTTCAAAGTTCAAGGTTTGAAGTTTGTAAATTCAAATTTTTAATTTATAATGGATATTATACGAATATATGCAATAGTAAATTCCGAAAAAAGACGACAAAGGTAAGTGAAATATATGAATATATTACTATTTACCTTATTTACTATTTTATGGTTATATTTTCAGGCAAAAACACAGAACATCCTTCCTTGAGCTACGAGCCAAAAGCAATCCATTCGAATTACCAAGCGCACGATTCGTCCAATTATTTCGTTTGGATATACGTGAATATGCGTATATCCTCCCCCAACAGAGGAACACTACAGAGCATGTATAACTCGCGTTTTCTCACAGCACGAAACTCAGTGGAAAGAGCATTCGGAATTATAATGGGTCGATTTCGATGTTTATCTCGGCACAGGGTGTTACATTACTCACCTGAAAAAGCTGCCAAAATTGTGTATAGTATCTTCGCTATACACAATATGTATCGCATGGGAATAGAACATTTTTTAGAAGAAGAAACTGCCGATCAACCCTCTCCTCATGCCGGAATAACTCGTAATGAGTGGCACAGCGCTGGCGTTAGAGTCAGAGAACGTTACGTTGCAAATCTGTTTTAACAATGTTTACCATATATATAAACCAACAACAAAGTTAAGAAAAGTGAAGGCTTCTAATTGCAGCAGCAGTTTCATTTTGGGCATTGACTAAGGCGTTCAACGTTTCAATAATTAGATCTAGCCTGTTGGTAATTGCATCGGTTTGCAATTGCCGGTTGTGTTCCGATAATTGGAGAGCCTCATTTAAATCATCATCTGCAATTAGAAAAAGCATAAAGATATCCTATTTGAATTTCACTATAAATTCTTACTTCTTTGATGTCCGCGTACATGCTTCCTTTTCCCACTGGCTGGTTTAGTATTTACTTCGGTCGCTATAGCTGATACAGAGGTGGAATTGCAGCGCCATCAGACTGTGCAGTGACAACTTCTGCCTCGTCGAACCAGCAACCCACGGGTGAAATATTGGGATGTCCGTCGACAACTATAGACCCCCAGCAGGCCATCAATCTCTCCTTTAGCCTTCCAAGCTCAGTTTGAGTTGGGAGACCACCACCAGTTTCAGCTCTCGCGGCTTTTGCGACGCGCATTTTGTGGGTTGTGGTATACCTCCAATTATCGAACACCTAAAAGAGATATTTCAATATGAATAAATTCTTATACGATAAATTTAAACTGGGAAAACATACACTTTTCCACTCGGACACTGTGTGTTGTGCCCCTCCAACTGCATTCAGCTGGTTGCAAAGGTCCCCCCAAAGCTTTTGGACGCTGCCATCGGAAGGTTTCTTTGCAACCATCATTGGCTCATTCTCAAAAAAGAGCAGTATAGCTCCTTTTGCTCGCAGGAGATCTTCTTTTGCCGTTTTTCTGAAAAAGATGTAACTTAATAATTTCCTTAGAATTGTATTAATAATTGATATGAACACTTACTTTTTTCAGCTTCCATTTTTCTTAAAGTTTTTGAATTTTAAAATTTTTAAATTCTTTGACATCCGTCAATTGAATAGAATTCGTAGTAGATTTCCTGTTTGAATATGCGTTTACAGACTATCATAAAAGTTCACGATACAGAATACCACTTTTAACAAATCTGTTATGATCACGATCTGTTATGAATGCATAACAGAATTTTATAACAGAATAACAGAAAAGCCAGAATAGGGCCAAATAAAAGTAGATAATATTTACTAAAAATTCGCCACATTCATTTTAATGAAATTTAAAAAATAAATAAAATTTAATTGAAAATAAAACCTATAACAACAATTTCTGAAGTGGGATGGAAAAATTATTTACAAATATACTTGTACGATATAGGCATATGGTATGGATAGTTATAAAAATACCTGCTAGTTAAGTGTTCTAAATATTCTCGCAGTACTACCCACATTAGATATTTAATACATTCCGAAAAATAAGTTATAGGTAATACGGCCTTCTGAAGAAAGAATGAGGACCCCGTAAATGCAAACGCATATAAATTCTTTCCTTATTATGTGCAATTTTTATACAATTCGAAATTCTATGACCTGTGTTCTTGGTGTTACCTTATTCCTTTTCCATTCGTTTTTCCGATTTCCGTAACCTTCCATTTTGCGTCTATTATTTGCCCACTTATTTGCTTTTCCTCTTCATGTCCGTCAGTTTCCATACGCTTCCAAATTTTACAACTTTTCTCCGTTTTCTTTTACAAACTCTCCTTTCTCCGATTTGCATTCCCTTTCTCCTTGTGACAATTTCTACACATTTCTACACATTTGCTTTTCCTCCTTAAATTGTTCAATTTCCACACATTTCTAAATTCTACAACTTTCGATTTTGTTGTTATCTTGCCAATATTTGCATACTATTCCCTTTTCTTTCCCTTTTCCGTTTCAGATAATCTTCAGTTTTGTGTATTCTCTATTACAATTTTCGAAGTTACATAATTTTTCTTGTTTATTTTTCCTTTTTTTTTTTTCCTTTGCTCAATTCTCATTTCAGCCATGTTTTTTGTATCAATTGTTTACCAACGTCTATTCCTTTTTCTCCCCATTTAATTTGTTTTCAAATTTTAATATTCCGAACTTGGTTTATCCAATTTTCATAATTGCCCTTTCTGTATCATTTATATTCCGTTTCTTTTATTCTTATAAATATTCTTTTATTTATTTCATTATTGTTTAATTTTTATAATTATTTTTACTTTCTCAATTTCCATAATATGTATTGCTTTTCCCTTTTAGTTTCACATCATATTCTGACACAAAATGTATATGAAACTTTCGGCTGAAAAACTAAAATTAATTGGGTTATGGTGGAGTGTTAATGCACACTTTTGATATACAACATAATTACAAGTATCGCAATATACCAAATTGTTAATCGTTATCATTTTGGCTGCAACAATATAAGCAATGGTCCATTACCATTGGAATCCTCTAATACAAATTTAACTAAATGTAATCTGTATTTTGTGCTATTAAGTGTGTTCGGTATTTTCCTTTCTCACATGTATTGTTCTGGGAAATTCAGTACATGATTCTGGGAAATTCAGGCTGAAATCTTTTTCCATTTTCTATAGAGGGGATTCGTCCAATGATTTTTATATGCTATATTAGTATACAAGTTGCAGAATTCTTTGAATCTTTCAAAGAAATTATCTTCGGGTATTTTTTGGGCATTTTTCTGTTGTGGGTTGTAAAAAATTACCTCTTATTTTCCTATGTTAACAAATTCTATTCACCCTTGTATACACATAGGCATTGTTAAAGTATTTGTGTTGGCTCTAAGTTCTAAATAGATCGGAAAATTTGATACTAATAATTCTCTTTGTAACCCTACTTAGATCATTGACGAATTTATCACTGATGACAGGATCTATATATTCCGTTCTTTCTAGGGATCCGTTGTTTATAAATATATCAATAAAGTAGTTCACGTGGGAATCGTTCACTCATTTTGACGTAACAATTGATAACTTTGTAATGAGTGTTTCGTAGTTGCTTTGGTTTTTATGTAATTATAGGGCCGACGATTGAAGGCTGCTCCTGCTCTAACATATACTAAATAATGTCCGTCTAGTGTTGATTTTTATTTTTTGCACCGTACCGTTCCATACTTTTTATAATGCTGTTCGAATACTTTAACAACCTGTTGGCTCAAGGGACTTCAAATAATCAGTTCGGATCTGTGACTATTTAGCAAGGTTTTCATATTGAATCTATTAAAATTTGTTAAATTTTGCGACGATTTTATTAATTTATTTTTCTTTGACCCACACTCTTCGTCAGCTGAATCTGCATTAAAGTTTCGCTTGGATGCGCACTTCTTATTGTAAATGTCCAGTTCTATTTCCGTGCATATGTAGCAACTTCTTTTCTTTAACGACGTTATATATTTAACCAATTTAATTGAATTTAAACCAATTAAAAAATCTTTTTCCATTTTCTATAGAGGGGATTCGTTCAATGATTTTTATATGCTTTATTAGTATACAAGTTGCAGAATTCTTTGAATCTTTCAAAGAAATTATCTTCGCGTATTTTTTGGGCATTTTTCTGTTGTGGGTTGTAAAAAGTTACCTCTTATTTTCCTATGTTAACAAATTCTATTCACCCTTGTATACACATAGGCATTGTTAAAGTATTTGTGTTGGCTCTAAGTTCTAACTAGATCGGAAAATTTGATACTAATAATTCTCTTTGTAACCCTACTTAGATCATTGACGAATTTATCACTGATGACGGGATCTATATATTCCGTTCTTTCTAGGGATCCGTTGTTTATAAATATATCAATAAAGTAGTTCACGTGGGAATCGTTCACCCATTTTGACGTAAAAATTGATAACTTTGTAATGAGTGTTTCGTAATTGCTTTCGTTTTTATGTAATTATAGGGCCGACCATTGAAGGCTGCTCCTGCTCTAACATATACTAAATAATGTCCGTCTAGTGTTGATTTTTATTTTTTGCACCGTACCGTTCCATACTTTTTATAATGCTGTTCGAATACTTTAACAACCTGTTGGCTCAAGGGACTTCAAATAATCAGTTCGGATCTGTGACTATTTAGCAAGGTTTTCATATTGAATCTATTAAAATTTGTTAAATTTTGCGACGATTTTATTAATTTATTTTTCTTTGACCCACACTCTTCGTCAGCTGAATCTGCATTAAAGTTTCGCTTGGATGCGCACTTCTTATTGTAAATGTCCAGTTCTATTTCCGTGCATATGTAGCAACTTCTTTTCTTTAACGACATTATATATTTAACCAATTTAATTGAATTTAAACCAATTAAAAAATCTTTTTCCATTTTCTATAGAGGGGATTCGTTCAATGATTTTTATATGCTTTATTAGTATACAAGTTGCAGAATTCTTTGAATCTTTCAAAGAAATTATCTTCGCGTATTTTTTGGGCATTTTTCTGTTGTGGGTTGTAAAAAGTTACCTCTTATTTTCCTATGTTAACAAATTCTATTCACCCTTGTATACACATAGGCATTGTTAAAGTATTTGTGTTGGCTCTAAGTTCTAACTAGATCGGAAAATTTGATACTAATAATTCTCTTTGTAACCCTACTTAGATCATTGACGAATTTATCACTGATGACGGGATCTATATATTCCGTTCTTTCTAGGGATCCGTTGTTTATAAATATATCAATAAAGTAGTTCACGTGGGAATCGTTCACCCATTTTGACGTAAAAATTGATAACTTTGTAATGAGTGTTTCGTAATTGCTTTCGTTTTTATGTAATTATAGGGCCGACCATTGAAGGCTGCTCCTGCTCTAACATATACTAAATAATGTCCGTCTAGTGTTGATTTTTATTTTTTGCACCGTACCGTTCCATACTTTTTATAATGCTGTTCGGATACTTTAACAACTTGTTGGCTCAAAAGACTTCAAATAATCAGTTCGGATCTGTGACTATTTAGCAAGGTTTTCATATTGAATCTATTAAAATGTGTTAAATTTTGCGACGATTTTATTAATTTATTTTTCTTTGACCCACACTCTTCGTCAGCTGGATCTGCATTAAAGTTTCGCTTGGATGCGCACTTCTTATTGTAAATGTTCAGTTCTATTTCCGTGCATATGTAGCAACTTCTTTTCTTTAACGATATTATATATTTAACCAATTTAATTGAATTTAAACCAATTAAAAAATCTTTTTCCTTTTTCTATAGAGGGGATTCGTCCAATGATTTTTATATGCTATATTAGTATACAAGTTGCAGAATTCTTTGAATCTTTCAAAGAAATTATCTTCGCGTATTTTTTGGGCATTTTTCTGTTGTGGGTTGTAAAAAGTTACCTCTTATTTTCCTATGTTAACAAATTCTATTCACCCTTGTATACACATAGGCATTGTTAAAGTATTTGTGTTGGCTCTAAGTTCTAACTAGATCGGAAAATTTGATACTAATAATTCTCTTTGTAACCCTACTTAGATCATTGACGAATTTATCACTGATGACGGGATCTATATATTCCGTTCTTTCTAGGGATCCGTTGTTTATAAATATATCAATAAAGTAGTTCACGTGGGAATCGTTCACCCATTTTGACGTAAAAATTGATAACTTTGTAATGAGTGTTTCGTAATTGCTTTGGTTTTTATGTAATTATAGGGCCGACCATTTTTTGCACCGTACCGTTCCATACTTTTTATAATGCTGTTCGGATACTTTAACAACTTGTTGGCTCAAAAGACTTCAAATAATCAGTTCAGATCTGTGACTATTTAGCAAGGTTTTCATATTGAATCTATTAAAATGTGTTAAATTTTGCGACGATTTTATTAATTTATTTTTCTTTGACCCACACTCTTCGTCAGCTGGATCTGCATTAAAGTTTCGCTTGGATGCGCACTTCTTATTGTAAATGTCCAGTTCTATTTCCGTGCATATGTAGCAACTTCGTTTCTTTAACGATATTATATATTTAACCAATTTAATTGAATTTAAACCAATTAAAAAATCTTTTTCCTTTTTCTATAGAGGGGATTCGTCCAATGATTTTTATATGCTATATTAGTATACAAGTTGCAGAATTCTTTGAATCTTTCAAAGAAATTATCTTCGCGTATTTTTTGGGCATTTTTCTGTTGTGAGTTGTAAAAAGTTACCTCTTATTTTCCTATGTTAACAAATTCTATTCACCCTTGTATACACATAGGCATTGTTAAAGTATTTGTGTTGGCTCTAAGTTCTAATTAGATCTGAAAATTTGATACTAATAATTCTCTTTGTAACCCTACTTAGATCATTGACGAATTTATCACTGATGACGGGATCTATATATTCCGTTCTTTCTAGGGATCCGTTGTTTATAAATATATCAATAAAGTAGTTCACGTGGGAATCGTTCACCCATTTTGACGTAAAAATTGATAACTTTGTAATGAGTGTTTCGTAATTGCTTTGGTTTTTATGTAATTATAGGGCCAACCATTGAAGGCTGCTCCTGCTCTAACATATACTAAATAATGTCCGTCTAGTGTTGATTTTTATTTTTTGCACCGTACCGTTTCATACTTTTTATAATGCTGTTCGGATACTTTAACAACTTGTTGGCTCAAAAGACTTCAAATAATCAGTTCGGATCTGTGACTATTTAGCAAGGTTTTCATATTGAATCTATTAAAATGTGTTAAATTTTGCGACGATTTTATTAATTTATTTTTCTTTGACCCACACTCTTCGTCAGCTGGATCTGCATTAAAGTTTCGCTTGGATGCGCACTTCTTATTGTAAATGTTCAGTTCTATTTCCGTGCATATGTAGCAACTTCTTTTCTTTAACGATATTATATATTTAACCAATTTAATTGAATTTAAACCAATTAAAAAATCTTTTTCCTTTTTCTATAGAGGGGATTCGTCCAATGATTTTTATATGTTATATTAGTATACAAGTTGCAGAATTCTTTGAATCTTTCAAAGAAATTATCTTCGCGTATTTTTTGGGCATTTTTCTGTTGTGGGTTGTAAAAAGTTACCTCTTATTTTCCTATGTTAACAAATTCTATTCACCCTTGTATACACATAGGCATTGTTAAAGTATTTGTGTTGGCTCTAAGTTCTAACTAGATCGGAAAATTTGATACTAATAATTCTCTTTGTAACCCTACTTAGATCATTGACGAATTTATCACTGATGACGGGATCTATATATTCCGTTCTTTCTAGGGATCCGTTGTTTATAAATATATCAATAAAGTAGTTCACGTGGGAATCGTTCACCCATTTTGACGTAAAAATTGATAACTTTGTAATGAGTGTTTCGTAATTGCTTTGGTTTTTATGTAATTATAGGGCCGACCATTGAAGGCTGCTCCTGCTCTAACATATACTAAATAATGTCCGTCTAGTGTTGATTTTTATTTTTTGCACCGTACCGTTCCATACTTTTTATAATGCTGTTCGGATACTTTAACAACTTGTTGGCTCAAAAGACTTCAAATAATCAGTTCGGATCTGTGACTATTTAGCAAGGTTTTCATATTGAATCTATTAAAATGTGTTAAATTTTGCGACGATTTTATTAATTTATTTTTCTTTGACCCACACTCTTCGTCAGCTGGATCTGCATTAAAGTTTCGCTTGGATGCGCACTTCTTATTGTAAATGTTCAGTTCTATTTCCGTGCATATGTAGCAACTTCTTTTCTTTAACGATATTATATATTTAACCAATTTAATTGAATTTAAACCAATTAAAAAATCTTTTTCCTTTTTCTATAGAGGGGATTCGTCCAATGATTTTTATATGTTATATTAGTATACAAGTTGCAGAATTCTTTGAATCTTTCAAAGAAATTATCTTCGCGTATTTTTTGGGCATTTTTCTGTTGTGGGTTGTAAAAAGTTACCTCTTATTTTCCTATGTTAACAAATTCTATTCACCCTTGTATACACATAGGCATTGTTAAAGTATTTGTGTTGGCTCTAAGTTCTAACTAGATCGGAAAATTTGATACTAATAATTCTCTTTGTAACCCTACTTAGATCATTGACGAATTTATCACTGATGACGGGATCTATATATTCCGTTCTTTCTAGGGATCCGTTGTTTATAAATATATCAATAAAGTAGTTCACGTGGGAATCGTTCACCCATTTTGACGTAAAAATTGATAACTTTGTAATGAGTGTTTCGTAATTGCTTTGGTTTTTATGTAATTATAGGGCCGACCATTGAAGGCTGCTCCTGCTCTCACATATACTAAATAATGTGCGTCTAGTGTTGATTTTTATTTTTTGCACCGTACCGTTCCATACTTTTTATAATGCTGTTCGGATACTTTAACAACTTGTTGGCTCAAAAGACTTCAAATAATCAGTTCGGATCTGTGACTATTTAGCAAGGTTTTCATATTGAATCTATTAAAATGTGTTAAATTTTGCGACGATTTTATTAATTTATTTTTCTTTGACCCACACTCTTCGTCTACTGGATCTGCATTAAAGTTTCGCTTGGATGCGCACTTCTTATTGTAAATGTTCAGTTCTATTTCCGTGCATATGTAGCAACTTCTTTTCTTTAACGATATTATATATTTAACCAATTTAATTGAATTTTCCTGTTTTCAGATTGGAACCGATGCGGCAGGATTTGATTTGATTGAAATGACATTCAATTCATCCATTTGTGAAATGAACCTTCTTAGAGCTTTCATATTTCCTGCCATCATTAATAATGTTGCTCCCTAAAATAAGGTATGGGGATATACCTTTAATATATATATATATATATATATATATATATATATATATATATATATATATATATATATATATATATATATATATATATATATATATATATATATATATATATATATATATATATATATATATATATATATATATATATATATATATATATATATATATATATATATATATATATATATATATATATATATATATATATATATATATATATATATATATATATATATATATATATATATATATATATATATATATATATATATATATATATATATATATATATATATATATATATATATATATATATATATATATATATATATATATATATATATATATATATATATATATATATATATATATATATATATATATATATATATATATATATATATATATATATATATATATATATATATATATCTATATATATATATATATATATATATATATATATATATATATATATATATATATATATATATATATATATATATATATATATATATATATATATATATATATATATATATATATATATATATATATATATATATATATATATATATATATATATATATATATATATATATATATATATATATATATATATATATATATATATATATATATATATATATATATATATATATATATATATATATATATATATATATATATATATATATATATATATATATATATATATATATATATATATATATATATATATATATATATATATATATATATATATATATATATATATATATATATATATATATATATATATATATATATATATATATATATATATATATATATATATATATATATATATATATATATATATATATATATATATATATATATATATATATATATATATATATATATATATATATATATATATATATATATATATATATATATATATATATATATATATATATATATATATATATATATATATATATATATATATATATATATATATATATATATATATATATATATATATATATATATATATATATATATATATATATATATATATATATATATATATATATATATATATATATATATATATATATATATATATATATATATATATATATATATATATATATATATATATATATATAAATTAATATAAATTAATATAAATTATCTTCGCGTATTTTTTGGGCATTTTTCTGTTGTGGGTTGTAAAAAGTTACCTCTTATTTTCCTATGTTAACAAATTCTATTCACCCTTGTATACACATAGGCATTGTTAAAGTATTTGTGTTGGCTCTAAGTTCTAACTAGATCGGAAAATTTGATACTAATAATTCTCTTTGTAACCCTACTTAGATCATTGACGAATTTATCACTGATGACGGGATCTATATATTCCGTTCTTTCTAGGGATCCGTTGTTTATAAATATATCAATAAAGTAGTTCACGTGGGAATCGTTCACCCATTTTGACGTAAAAATTGATAACTTTGTAATGAGTGTTTCGTAATTGCTTTGGTTTTTATGTAATTATAGGGCCGACCATTGAAGGCTGCTCCTGCTCTCACATATACTAAATAATGTGCGTCTAGTGTTGATTTTTATTTTTTGCACCGTACCGTTCCATACTTTTTATAATGCTGTTCGGATACTTTAACAACTTGTTGGCTCAAAAGACTTCAAATAATCAGTTCGGATCTGTGACTATTTAGCAAGGTTTTCATATTGAATCTATTAAAATGTGTTAAATTTTGCGACGATTTTATTAATTTATTTTTCTTTGACCCACACTCTTCGTCAGCTGGATCTGCATTAAAGTTTCGCTTGGATGCGCACTTCTTATTGTAAATGTTCAGTTCTATTTCCGTGTATATGTAGCAACTTCTTTTCTTTAACGATATTATATATTTAACCAATTTAATTGAATTTTCCTGTTTTCAGATTGGAACCGATGCGGCAGGATTTGATTTGATTGAAATGACATTCAATTCATCCATTTGTGAAATGAACCTTCTTAGAGCTTTCATATTTCCTGCCATCATTAATAATGTTGCTCCCTAAAATAAGGTATGGGGATATACCTTTAATATATATATATATATATATATATATATATATATATATATATATATATATATATATATATATATATATATATATATATATATATATATATATATATATATATATATATATATATATATATATATATATATATATATATATATATATATATATATATATATATATATATATATATATATATATATATATATATATATATATATATATATATATATATATATATATATATATATATATATATATATATATATATATATATATATATATATATATATATATATATATATATATATATATATATATATATATATATATATATATATATATATATATATATATATATATATATATATATATATATATATATATATATATATATATATATATATATATATATATATATATATATATATATATATATATATATATATATATATATATATATATATATATATATATATATATATATATATATATATATATATATATATATATATATATATATATATATATATATATATATATATATATATATATATATATATATATATATATATATATATATATATATATATATATATATATATATATATATATATATATATATATATATATATATATATATATATATATATATATATATATATATATATATATATATATATATATATATATATATATATATATATATATATATATATATATATATATATATATATATATATATATATATATATATATATATATATATATATATATATATATATATATATATATATATATATATATATATATATATATATATATATATATATATATATATATATATATATATATATATATATATATATATATATATATATATATATATATATATATATATATATATATATATATATATATATATATATATATATATATATATATATATATATATATATATATATATATATATATATATATATATATATATATATATATATATATATATATATATATATATATATATATATATATATATATATATATATATATATATATATATATATATATATATATATATATATATATATATATATATATATATATATATATATATATATATATATATATATATATATATATATATATATATATATATATATATATATATATATATATATATATATATATATATATATATATATATATATATATATATATATATATATATATATATATATATATATATATATATATATATATATATATATATATATATATATATATATATATATATATATATATATATATATATATATATATATATATATATATATATATATATATATATATATATATATATATATATATATATATATATATATATATATATATATATATATATATATATATATATATATATATATATATATATATATATATATATATATATATATATATATATATATATATATATATATATATATATATATATATATATATATATATATATATATATATATATATATATATATATATATATATATATATATATATATATATATATATATATATATATATATATATATATATATATATATATATATATATATATATATATATATATATATATATATATATATATATATATATATATATATATATATATATATATATTTCATTTCATTTATTCATTTATTCAATCGCTTACAAACAGTTACAATTTCAATTGATTATTCTGCGAAGTCCTGAGGACTTGTCTGCAGAAATAAAAAGGGGGTGAGCCATCTTTGTTTTCCTTTAAAGAGTTGCTTTTGCGACTGTTTCTTGTCGTTAATACAAAACATTAATACAATTTATTAATAAAATAATATTATAATATTTGGCTCTACAACCATTGTGAAAGCTTTAATTAATTAATTTAAATATAAAAAATATTTTCGAATCTGAACTTTTCGGTTATTTAAATTCCGCAACTGCGTCAACTCTTTTGGCAGACTATTCAGGGTCATTGGAACCAGCACATTTAGGGTATTCTTTCCATAGTCGTTATGGAATCGCTTGACACTATACCTGCCCTCCAATCTCCGCCGCGTTTCATAACAATGTCGAATGGCATTTCTGAAACGAGAGTCTTCATAAAATTCCATCAGCAACGTATATTTGAAGATTCCGTTAATATTGAGTAAATTCAAATAACGTGACAACAGTGAGGAAGAAAACTGATCATAGCCTCGGTTTTTGCTTTTGGCCAAAATTTTGAAAATATTATTCTGGCATTTTTGCAGTTTATTACATCCGCTCGATGATCCCCATGCTGTGATTCCATGCCTCAGAATGGACTCGCAATGTGCCATGTAAGCTTGCCTGAGTACAGAAAAGCTACAGGAGTTACTTAAGTGGTACATGATATAGGTCATGTGATTCATTTTTTTGTGCCGCGCTTCTGTATGAGCGTGCCAATTTAAGTTTTCGTCGACTATCACTCCGAGATACTTATATGTTTTGACCAGCTCGATAATGGTGGTACAATTTTCGCGCGCGATGTAAACTTCTCGGCTGGAATGATTTTCGTGTAAGCATTTGTGGTCATGATATATGAGTCGAATTTCTTGGTACAAAAAGTGCGGTGGCCTAATGTGCATAACGTTTGTTTTTGAAGCGTTCAATAGCATTCCATTGTCGTGTGACCATCTTGTAATTCTATTAAAATCTTCTTGCAGTTGTTCTATTGCCACACTTAGATCAAGGTTTGATACCACTAATGCTGTGTCGTCAGCATAAGCAAATGCAGCACAATTTTTTATTGTTCTTAACATGTCATTAGCGTAAATTATGTATAATAATGGTCCCAACTTGGACCCTTGAGGAGCCCCACTTGTCACTTCAAATCTTTCACTCAGCTCATTGGCAATTTTTACTCGAAAGTTTCTCTCACTTAAGTAGTCTTTGAACAACCGCAAAGCCACGCCACGCACTCCTGCACGCTCTAGCGCTTCGATTAATTTTGCATGCGACATTGTATCGAATGCTTTCGTAAAGTCCACAAACAATGCTAAACTATGATGACCCTTACTTAGATTTTCGTTCAAAGTATTAGCGAAATTTCCTAGAAGTTTATTAATATTTTTCCCACTCTGGTAACCATACTGATTTGGAGATATTATCTTATACCTTGCTATAAAGCTATTCAGTCTTTGGCATAGTACTTCTTCCAAAATCTTTTCACAGACGGGCAAAATTGAAATGGGGCGATAATTATCCAGCGCTGTTTTTAAACCTTTTTTATGAATGGGTCTCACAATCGATTGCTTCAATGAGCTCGGAATTCTTCCATATTTTATACTTAAATTAATTAAGTTAGTTAGCACTGGGGTCAACACATCGATGTTAGTTTTTAAGTCTTTTGGTCTAATACCATCACTTTCAGGAGATTTGTTAGTATTCATCTTAGATATAATCCTATGCACCTCATATTCACCGGCTTCACATAAATACATCGAGTTCGGATTCGAATAAATTGCCGAGTCCAATGTTTTTATATGGCAATCATGCACTGAATTCAAAATATTGTTTTGAAAATTTTCTGCAAATTCATTTGCTAAAGAGTTTATGTGTTGATTTCCAAAATTACTTATTATGCAGTTATCCACACTTTGTGCTCTTTTTCCTATGATCTCATTGACTATATTCCACGTTTTCTTATTATCACCTCTGTGCTCATAGAATTTATCTTTGTAATACTTATTCTTAGCTCTTACTAGCATTTTATTAACGATATTTCTATACGACTTATATTGCATTTCAGTGCTTTTATCTCTAGGCTTTCTACGCCATTTCTTATACATTTGATCTCGCTGTTTACAGCACGCTAAGATTTCGTTGTTGAGCCATGGATGCGGCCTTCGTTGTTTATATACTTTTACCTCCTTACGCGAGCTGCTGTAAATATCATTAAAAGTGTTTTGAATTTTACTACACAGTGTCTCAACATTATCAAATTTTAAAAAGTCACACCAGTTTATGGATCTAACTTTGGCATTTACTTTACGATCGATTAATTCACTTCGGCTTAGATGCCTCTCATTATTTTGTGAGGGTCCATAAAATTTCACCGCAAACCACAAAGAGAAGTGGTCAGATATATCTGTTGGGACGATACCTGCTTCTAATTCACACCTACTGCACCTCACAAGTAGGTGATCGATACAAGTTTCAGTTTCCCTTCTTAAGTCTACCCTTGTACTTCCAGTTACACAATTTAAAAATCCGTTAACTGCAAGCATCTCAAGATAATCAGCAGTGGAGGAATGGTCTTGATGATACAAATTAATGTTCATGTCTCCTATAATTGCAACATTTCGAATTTTGTTCATTTCATGAATCATCCCTTCCAGTTGTGCAATAAAAGCGTTAACGCTTTGAGCTGGCGGTCGGTAGATTGCAATTAGAGAAAGAAGCTGCCCATCAATCATCATTGAGAAAGAAAGATGCTCAAAAGATTCAGCATTTATGTTATAATGTTTTCTGGTATACATTATTGAATCTTTAATATACACTGCTAGTCCTCCTCCTCTACTGTATTGCCTGTTCAAAAACTCGACGTTAAACCCTGGAATTAAATACTGGCCCATCTCTCCGTCGGTAAGATTTGTTTCAACCAGTACAATTAAATCAAGAGTGTCTATCAGATGATCAACATCAGCGACAAACGACAGAAAATTTTTACGAAGTGATCTTATATTTAAGTAAATACATGTTAGATTATAGTTGTTATAGTTGCGCTTATCTATAGAGTTATAAGTGGAAAAGTTTTTTGTAATTACATTCATTGATTTATTAAATTTATATTTCAGACATAAAAGTCTATTAGTTTATTAAATATATATCATTTTCTCCAAAGATTCTTATCGCATTGGTTGTTTCACTCTTTTTAGCGTATATCTTTCCTTGGCGAACCCATACAAATTTCCAGTTTTTTGCCCTGGCTGCATTTTTTGCCATCCACAGCAAATGATAATTGATTTGTGTCAGCTGATCACTGATGTATATAATGTGTGCATTATTTTTAATTTCGGCAACATTCTCACTAGTGGACTGCTGTGCGGCTAATATCGCAGCCTTTACCTTTCCTCGTGTTTTTTGCAACAACTCTCTTTTTTTGTTTACATCCGAGAGTTTCACTACAATTTTATTCTTTTTCTTCAACTTGTATGCATCTACAATATCTTTCTCTCCAATGTCAACATTCGAGGCCTCCGCTACCTTTGGAACAAAACTTCTCAAATCTTCATGCTCATTCTCCATGATCGGAGCATTTCTTATTTCAATATTATTTTGCAAGGACTGTTGCTCAATTTCATTTATTTTCCGCTCCAATGTTGCAATTTTCTTCTCTTTTTCTTCATTTGCCTTGGTCAGTTCTTTTACCTGCTCCGTTAATTGAGCCATCGCTTCGTTCATTTTCGTCAGTGCACTCGACAGCTGAGTTTTTATGTCGTCATATGAAAAAGACACTCGCTTACTTAAATTTTCTATTACATTTTTCACGTCTTTAGTATCAGTTTTAAGTTCTGACACGTTTAACTGTAAGATGTTAATATCGGAAATTAAAGTGTTCATGGCCACAGCTTCATTGTTGGATTGTATATAAAACTGTTGACGACTCTCTGCAACATCCGTCGCCGCTGCTTCACACGACGAAGAGGCAGATTTAGATCTCTGCCTGCAATGCTGACATTTCCACTCATTCCTTTTCTCCGCAGTATATTGTCCATAACTGCGCTCTGAGAGCGAACAGCATGTCGAGAAATGGTAGCCGGCTTTACATTGTTGGCACCTAACGAAATCGTTGGGTGCGGGGAGTGGATTATTACAATGCTTACACAGCTCAAACTTAGAACCGGTTTTTATCTTTCCTTCCATTGTCCTAATTGGAGTAACGTGCCAAAGAAAGCAATGCTAAGAATAATTCTGAAGTACGGGATTTTTTTTTCTTTCAAATTTTTATATTTGTCCTTCTTTCCACTTCACTATAAACTTTATTAATTTAACTTAATTTTTAGAGATCCTTTGTTTCCAGATGTAATGACTTTCTAATAAATTTATGTAAATTTCCAAAATGTTATGTTACTTTTTATAACTTTTCTACAGAGACACTCATAAACACGTCCGTTCACGTCGCAGTCGCAAATATATATATTATAGTCGCAAATATATATATATATATATATATATATATATATATATATATATATATATATATATATATATATATATATATATATATATATATATATATATATATATATATATATATATATATATATATATATATATATATATATATATATATATATATATATATATATATATATATATATATATATATATATATATATATATATATATATATATATATATATATATATATATATATATATATATATATATATATATATATATATATATATATATATATATATATATATATATATATATATATATATATATATATATATATATATATATATATATATATATATATATATATATATATATATATATATATATATATATATATATATATATATATATATATATATATATATATATATATATATATATATATATATATATATATATATATATATATATATATATATATATATATATATATATATATATATATATATATATATATATATATATATATATATATATATATATATATATATATATATATATATATATATATATATATATATATATATATATATATATATATATATATATATATATATATATATATATATATATATATATATATATATATATATATATATATATATATATATATATATATATATATATATATATATATATATATATATATATATATATATATATATATATATATATATATTTCATTTCATTTTCATTTCATTTATTCATTTATTCAATCGCTTACAAACAGTTACAATTTCAATTGATTATTCTGCGAAGTCCTGAGGACTTGTCTGCAGAAATAAAAAGGGGGTGAGCCATCTTTGTTTTCCTTTAAAGAGTTGCTTTTGCGACTGTTTCTTGTCGTTAATACAAAACATTAATACAATTTATTAATAAAATAATATTATAATATTTGGCTCTACAACCATTGTGAAAGCTTTAATTAATTAATTTAAATATAAAAAATATTTTCGAATCTGAACTTTTCGGTTATTTAAATTCCGCAACTGCGTCAACTCTTTTGGCAGACTATTCAGGGTCATTGGAACCAGCACATTTAGGGTATTCTTTCCATAGTCGTTATGGAATCGCTTGACACTATACCTGCCCTCCAATCTCCGCCGCGTTTCATAACAATGTCGAATGGCATTTCTGAAACGAGAGTCTTCATAAAATTCCATCAGCAACGTATATTTGAAGATTCCGTTAATATTGAGTAAATTCAAATAACGTGACAACAGTGAGGAAGAAAACTGATCATAGCCTCGGTTTTTGCTTTTGGCCAAAATTTTGAAAATATTATTCTGGCATTTTTGCAGTTTATTACATCCGCTCGATGATCCCCATGCTGTGATTCCATGCCTCAGAATGGACTCGCAATGTGCCATGTAAGCTTGCCTGAGTACAGAAAAGCTACAGGAGTTACTTAAGTGGTACATGATATAGGTCATGTGATTCATTTTTTTGTGCCGCGCTTCTGTATGAGCGTGCCAATTTAAGTTTTCGTCGACTATCACTCCGAGATACTTATATGTTTTGACCAGCTCGATAATGGTGGTACAATTTTCGCGCGACTTATAATGTTCAAAATTGAGAAAACCTTTAGGTTTAGTTTTTATAAATTAATTTTATTTTGTTATTTTTGAGAACACGTTTATTAAATTTTTTAATCAAGCGAGGAAGAACTGCTTAACCGAACTGTTTTTTAGAAGAACTAAAGAATGGCGTCACTTGCCGTACTCTTCCTTTTTTTTTGGTCTTTTTACATTTCATTTTCTTTTTCGTTTTCTTATCTATTTCTTTCAGGGTTGCTGTTTCTTTCAGGGTTGGATGTAACTCCTCCCCACTTTCTTTACAGATTCTCCTGAATCACTTAAAATTTTAGTTACCTTAGTTTAACAACTTTTATAAATGTATACAATAGAATATAAAATACATAGTCATTCATCGAAATTCAGTTTTTTTTTTGTGCTGAATTTTGACTTGAGATTCACATTCAATTATTGAGTTCAATAATTATTATATTAAAAACAAAATATCAGGAGAGTACATGTATGTATCTCAATTTTGGATATGTTTTACAATAGTGCTTATAAATATTTTATTGATTTTACATAGATTTTTTTTTTTTAATAATTGCCGTCTTCCATATCTAAACCTGTAAATTTTAGGGGTCTTTTTATATTTGTTGTATGGATATTTTCCAAGTTGCGTTTTACAAATTTTGGCTGTTCTTTATGCCTTAAATTTTTGTAATTCCTTATAAATCCTATTTCCCTTCTCTCTTTGTAGGGTTCCCTGTCGTTGTTAAGTTTTTGAATAATATAATTTTTCTTACTCTCTATTCTTTTTCTAATAAGTTCGTGATCTATTGTTCCATTTATCACATCGAATGGGGTACATTTGATGGTACTGTGAAATGTATTATTATAAAATTTCACTGCTTTTGTTATCTGAGTGATTATCGGCAGTTTTTCTTCAAGGTTAAGTGTTCTGATCTTTTCGGTTAAAGTGTTATTGAGACGTTCAATGTCGGAGTTACCGGTATGACTATTCGGCTTTGTGGTATGGAATTCGATTCCTTCTCGTTTTAAGAAGTCCTTAACGTTTCTGGAATTAAATTCGTTATCAAACACAAATTTTTTTACGGATCCTTTTATTGCTAGGAATTCATTTATTTTACCTATAACAGTTTGATTGTTTCGGTCAGGAAGATGAAAACATACAGCATGTTTTGAAAATTTGTCAATAAAGATTATGAACGATTGTTTGCTGTTAACGTATGTATCAACATGGACAATTTCATTTACTGTTGTAGGGGTTTCTGTAAAATTATATTTAGCTTTAATTGGATTACGATCATATTTTCCTCCAGAGCATATATCACAATTATTAATGATTTCGTGTATTTTAGTTTTTAATTGAGGGTGATAAACTTTATGTTTCATTCCTTCATATGTTGGGATAATTCCTGAATGGCCTACTTCGTATTTGTGGAAAAGTGATATCTGTTTTCTTAGTTCGTTTTCATCTTGTATATCATTGACAAAGTAGCTACATTTTACGAAAGATATCTTCTTCTTGTCTAAACATGCGTTCAATAAAGTTCTCTGTAATTTATTAAATTCGTGGTCGTTAAGTTCGGAAAATATTGCAACCTTCCCTTTGTCAATATGTCTACGGATAATATTGACGACGTTATTGGTATCAAGGTCATTTTTATCTACAAAAATCCTTTTGTTTGAAAAAATGTTTGTTAATTCAGTTTCCTTAGTTTTTACTAAGATTATTTGAAACTTGAAGCGATTAACAATAGTATCTAGAATGGAAAAATGGTCGTTGTAATTCTCTGCTTGTGAATGAGCAGTTTCGTCTGAATTTGATTTATTGGCCCGAGAGTTTAAACTTTCTTCTTGCGAATGGTCAGTTTGGACTTCTAAAGAAACTGTTGGTGAACACTGCTGCTCTCCAGTATTAAAGTTTTTGATACTTAACATTTCGTTTAAAGTCATCCCCAAATCATCAGACTCTAAAATATTTACCTCACTTTCTTCACGATTAATTCTACTAAGGAAATCAGCTATTTTGTTATCTTTTCCGGTGATATAATCGATTTTTGCGTTATATTCGCCCAATTGCACTAACCATCTTTGTAATCTGGGATTTATATCTTTACCAGAGTATTTTGCCTGCAACCACTTTAATGGTTGATGATCTGTTTGTAAATCGAACTCTCTTCCAAGAATGTAGGGCCTATAGTATTTTACTCCCCAAACTATTGCCAGAAGTTCTTTTTCAATGGTGGAGTAGTTTTTCTCATGGTTGTTTAACGTTCGAGATGCATATGAAATAGGGTGACCCTCTTGGGTTAAAACTGCGCCAATTGCAATATTGCTGGCGTCAGTAATAAGCTTGAAGCGTTTATTGAAATTAGGGTATCTTAAAATTGGAGGGTTTGTTATAATATCCTTTAATTTCTCGAAAGCAGTAATGTAATTAGGGTCTCTTACATTGACCTTTGTGTTTTTCTTTAAATATAAAACCATTGGATATGCTATTTTGGAATAGTCTTTAATGAATTTTCTGAAAAACCCTGTTATTCCTAAAAAGGACCGGATTTGTTTTTGTGAAGTTGGAAGTTGTAGCTTTTGAATTACTGAGACTTTGTTTGGATTTGGCTTCAAACCTTCAGGCGTAAGCAAATGACCTAGAAACTCCGTCTCCTTTTTTAAAAAATTACATTTATCTATTTGAATTTTTAGTCCTGCTTCTTTTAGCTTTTGAAATATTTTCCTTGTATTTTCTATATGTTCCGAAAGGGTTGTGCTAAAAATTAATATGTCGTCTAAATAGACTAAACATATTTTGTTTATGTAATTACGGAGAATCGAATTCATTAGTCGTTGGAAGGTCGATGGGGCATTTTTAAGCCCGAACGGCATTCTTATAAATTCGTAATGCCCGAAAGGCGTCGATAAGGCAGTTTTTTCCCTGTCGTTCTCATTCATGAGAATTTGGTGAAAGCCTTTTGCTAGGTCTATCGAAGAGAAATATTGAGCTTTGCCTAATTTGTCTAAGATCCCGTCTATGTTGGGAATTGGGAACTTGTCATTTACAGTAACTTCATTAAGTTTCCTGTAGTCGATTACGATTCGCCACTTTTGTATACCAGATTTGTCAATTTTTTTGGGCACTATCCACAATGGACTATTGTACGGAGAATTACTTTCTTTAATTATGTTTTGTTCTAGCATTGATTTAATCTGGATTTGAATTTCTTTTTCGTGGACTTGTGGATATCTGTAAATTTTCGAATAAATGGGTCTATCGGTTTTTGTTATAATTTCGTGAGTAACTTCTTGTATGGCGGACAGTGTATCTCCCTCTTTGTAAAATAATTCGCTAAAGTCTTGTAAAAGTTTTTTTGTCAGATTTTTCTCCTCAGAATTCAAATGATCCATATTTAAATTTTGCAAATCGCTGTATTCTAATGTACAAATTTCCTGTTCATTGTGCAAACTAAAATTTTCGAAATGAATAATATTTCCAAAAATATTAATGAATTTATTCTCTATATCAATCTTTGCTTTAAGAGGGATTAGAAAATTTTGCCCTATTATAGCTGAATAATTAGTATTGTTAAAGTTGATCACTTTCCAGGAGAAAGTGCCTGAGGTATTAAACTCTCTAGGTATAGGGGTAATTATTTTGTGGGTTATTTCGCTTATGTTGTTCAATGTTCGATAACGAATGGGCGTAATTAGTTTTTGTGGAGGATATATATTCTCGAGGATAAAAGGTTTAATTACACTGGTATCGGATCCAGTGTCTATGAGACATTTAATTTTTTTATTGCCTATTGTGATCGATATTATGGGCAATTTGTAGAAGGAGGCATTATGGTAAAATTTACATCTTCTTCGTGTAGATTACCTATGTCCATTGGTTGATTTTGTTTATAGAAATTCGATTGGCGAGTTTGGTTTGACAACGAGTTTTGAGAATAATTAGGATTGGTTTGTTGTTGAAAATTATTTGTCCTAGTGGAGGTCGTAGTATTTTCATTTCTACTAAAGTTCTGATTCTGTTGTTGATATCCAAGTTCCAAGCTGTTACTGTTGCCATTATTGACGTATGTATTGTTAGAATTGTACTGTTCCCTATCGTTACGGTTATTATTATTGAACTGATTTTGTTTTGTTTGATTTCTATTAAACTTATTATAATTTTTTGAATTACTATTTGTTGTAAAATCGGAAAATGTTTTTCTGTGATTATATACAATGGCTCTTCTGTCGTCTAGCAATTTTAATTCGGAATAGCTATTGTATATTTCTGTTAGCGTTAATTCTTTTTTTAAATGAATTCGGTAACTACCATCGATTTTTTCTAAAAGAATATCTTTTAAGTCTCTATCAACATTTTCTGATTTATATATACATGGTTTAGTGTTATCAAACTGATAAAGTACATTAATTTCATAACTAGCCATTAAAAATTTTTCAAAAAGCTCTCTTAAATTACCAACTTTTGCTGATCTGCATTCATTAAAAATTTCGGCATACGATTTTTGGGGTTGAAATCTTTCCTTTAGTCTCTGCTTTATAATCTCCCAATTGGTGTTGTCTTCGAGTTGTTGTGCACATTTTCCTGCTTCGCCAATTAATTTTTCGTTTGCTACAATTTGTGTGACAAACTCTACAAGTGGTATATTGCCTCCGCATAAGTGTAGTGCTCTTTCAACTGATTTGATGAAACCCATCAAATTGTCTTCTTTCATACCACTAAAGGGTTTTAGGTGACGAAAATGATTAATAATATTATCATTAGTCAGCGAAAGGCTTTGTTGTTGTTGCATAAGAATTTGTTGAGCCGCTGCTTGACGTATGGTTACAGCTTGTTGTTGGGCTGCTGCTTGTTGTTCGGCTGCCGCTTGTTGTTGTAATTGTTGATTTTGTTGAGATATAGTTTCTTGTTGTTGTTGTAAAATTCGTTGCATTTCTCGAAGTTGTTGCTCAAGTTCTTCCATGCTGTTATGTGATCTCTGGGAATCAAAAGACTTTTGTCTTCGTTGATTCATTCACTTTTTCACTTGGTGAAAAAAAAATTATTAATTCCTACGTTGATGCTTCTGGATCTTTGTAGTTCCTTATTCGAAGCTGTACTCTATACTTGTTTAAACAGAGGTAATAGAGTTAAAGTTCTTTTACTTATCTTCAGATAAGTCTCCGTCGACTGCGCCACTTATAATGTTCAAAATTGAGAAAACCTTTAGGTTTAGTTTTTATAAATTAATTTTATTTTGTTATTTTTGAGAACACGTTTATTAAATTTTTTAATCAAGCGAGGAAGAACTGCTTAACCGAACTGTTTTTTAGAAGAACTAAAGAATGGCGTCACTTGCCGTACTCTTCCTTTTTTTTTGGTCTTTTTACATTTCATTTTCTTTTTCGTTTTCTTATCTATTTCTTTCAGGGTTGCTGTTTCTTTCAGGGTTGGATGTAACTCGCGCGATGTAAACTTCTCGGCTGGAATGATTTTCGTGTAAGCATTTGTGGTCATGATATATGAGTCGAATTTCTTGGTACAAAAAGTGCGGTGGCCTAATGTGCATAACGTTTGTTTTTGAAGCGTTCAATAGCATTCCATTGTCGTGTGACCATCTTGTAATTCTATTAAAATCTTCTTGCAGTTGTTCTATTGCCACACTTAGATCAAGGTTTGATACCACTAATGCTGTGTCGTCAGCATAAGCAAATGCAGTACAATTTTTTATTGTTCTTAACATGTCATTAGCGTAAATTATGTATAATAATGGTCCCAACTTGGACCCTTGAGGAGCCCCACTTGTCACTTCAAATCTTTCACTCAGCTCATTGGCAATTTTTACTCGAAAGTTTCTCTCACTTAAGTAGTCTTTGAACAACCGCAAAGCCACGCCACGCACTCCTGCACGCTCTAGCGCTTCGATTAATTTTGCATGCGACATTGTATCGAATGCTTTCGTAAAGTCCACAAACAATGCTAAACTATGATGACCCTTACTTAGATTTTCGTTCAAAGTATTAGCGAAATTTCCTAGAAGTTTATTAATATTTTTCCCACTCTGGTAACCATACTGATTTGGAGATATTATCTTATACCTTGCTATAAAGCTATTCAGTCTTTGGCATAGTACTTCTTCCAAAATCTTTTCACAGACGGGCAAAATTGAAATGGGGCGATAATTATCCAGCGCTGTTTTTAAACCTTTTTTATGAATGGGTCTCACAATCGATTGCTTCAATGAGCTCGGAATTCTTCCATATTTTATACTTAAATTAATTAAGTTAGTTAGCACTGGGGTCAACACATCGATGTTAGTTTTTAAGTCTTTTGGTCTAATACCATCACTTTCAGGAGATTTGTTAGTATTCATCTTAGATATAATCCTATGCACCTCATATTCACCGGCTTCACATAAATACATCGAGTTCGGATTCGAATAAATTGCCGAGTCCAATGTTTTTATATGGCAATCATGCACTGAATTCAAAATATTGTTTTGAAAATTTTCTGCAAATTCATTTGCTAAAGAGTTTATGTGTTGATTTCCAAAATTACTTATTATGCAGTTATCCACACTTTGTGCTCTTTTTCCTATGATCTCATTGACTATATTCCACGTTTTCTTATTATCACCTCTGTGCTCATAGAATTTATCTTTGTAATACTTATTCTTAGCTCTTACTAGCATTTTATTAACGATATTTCTATACGACTTATATTGCATTTCAGTGCTTTTATCTCTAGGCTTTCTACGCCATTTCTTATACATTTGATCTCGCTGTTTACAGCACGCTAAGATTTCGTTGTTGAGCCATGGATGCGGCCTTCGTTGTTTATATACTTTTACCTCCTTACGCGAGCTGCTGTAAATATCATTAAAAGTGTTTTGAATTTTACTACACAGTGTCTCAACATTATCAAATTTTAAAAAGTCACACCAGTTTATGGATCTAACTTTGGCATTTACTTTACGATCGATTAATACACTTCAGCTTAGATGCCTCTCATTATTTTGTGAGGGTCCATAAAATTTCACCGCAAACCACAAAGAGAAGTGGTCAGATATATCTGTTGGGACGATACCTGCTTCTAATTCACACCTACTGCACCTCACAAGTAGGTGATCGATACATGTTTCAGTTTCCCTTCTTAAGTCTACCCTTGTACTTCCAGTTACACAATTTAAAAATCCGTTAACTGCAAGCATCTCAAGATAATCAGCAGTGGAGGAATGGTCTTGATGATACAAATTAATGTTCATGTCTCCTATAATTGCAACATTTCGAATTTTGTTCATTTCATGAATCATCCCTTCCAGTTGTGCAATAAAAGCGTTAACGCTTTGAGCTGGCGGTCGGTAGATTGCAATTAGAGAAAGAAGCTGCCCATCAATCATCATTGAGAAAGAAAGATGCTCAAAAGATTCAGCATTTATGTTATAATGTTTTCTGGTATACATTATTGAATCTTTAATATACACTGCTAGTCCTCCTCCTCTACTGTATTGCCTGTTCAAAAACTCGACGTTAAACCCTGGAATTAAATACTGGCCCATCTCTCCGTCGGTAAGATTTGTTTCAACCAGTACAATTAAATCAAGAGTGTCTATCAGATGATCAACATCAGCGACAAACGACAGAAAATTTTTACGAAGTGATCTTATATTTAAGTAAATACATGTTAGATTATAGTTGTTATAGTTGCGCTTATCTATAGAGTTATAAGTGGAAAAGTTTTTTGTAATTACATTCATTGATTTATTAAATTTATATTTCAGACATAAAAGTCTATTAGTTTATTAAATATATATCATTTTCTCCAAAGATTCTTATCGCATTGGTTGTTTCACTCTTTTTAGCGTATATCTTTCCTTGGCGAACCCATACAAATTTCCAGTTTTTTGCCCTGGCTGCATTTTTTGCCATCCACAGCAAATGATAATTGATTTGTGTCAGCTGATCACTGATGTATATAATGTGTGCATTATTTTTAATTTCGGCAACATTCTCACTAGTGGACTGCTGTGCGGCTAATATCGCAGCCTTTACCTTTCCTCGTGTTTTTTGCAACAACTCTCTTTTTTTGTTTACATCCGAGAGTTTCACTACAATTTTATTCTTTTTCTTCAACTTGTATGCATCTACAATATCTTTCTCTCCAATGTCAACATTCGAGGCCTCCGCTACCTTTGGAACAAAACTTCTCAAATCTTCATGCTCATTCTCCATGATCGGAGCATTTCTTATTTCAATATTATTTTGCAAGGACTGTTGCTCAATTTCATTTATTTTCCGCTCCAATATTGCAATTTTCTTCTCTTTTTCTTCATTTGCCTTGGTCAGTTCTTTTACCTGCTCCGTTAATTGAGCCATCGCTTCGTTCATTTTCGTCAGTGCACTCGACAGCTGAGTTTTTATGTCGTCATATGAAAAAGACACTCGCTTACTTAAATTTTCTATTACATTTTTCACGTCTTTAGTATCAGTTTTAAGTTCTGACACGTTTAACTGTAAGATGTTAATATCGGAAATTAAAGTGTTCATGGCCACAGCTTCATTGTTGGATTGTATATAAAACTGTTGACGACTCTCTGCAACATCCGTCGCCGCTGCTTCACACGACGAAGAGGCAGATTTAGATCTCTGCCTGCAATGCTGACATTTCCACTCATTCCTTTTCTCCGCAGTATATTGTCCATAACTGCGCTCTGAGAGCGAACAGCATGTCGAGAAATGGTAGCCGGCTTTACATTGTTGGCACCTAACGAAATCGTTGGGTGCGGGGAGTGGATTATTACAATGCTTACACAGCTCAAACTTAGAACCGGTTTTTATCTTTCCTTCCATTGTCCTAATTGGAGTAACGTGCCAAAGAAAGCAATGCTAAGAATAATTCTGAAGTACGAGATTTTTTTTCTTTCAAATTTTTATATTTGTCCTTCTTCCCACTTCACTATAAACTTTATTAATTTAACTTAATTTTTAGAGATCCTTTGTTTCCAGATGTAATGACTTTCTAATAAATTTATGTAAATTTCCAAAATGTTATGTTACTTTTTATAACTTTTCTACAGAGACACTCATAAACACGTCCGTTCACGTCGCAGTCGCAAATATATATATTATAGTCGCAAATATATATATATATATATATATATATATATATATATATATATATATATATATATATATATATATATATATATATATATATATATATATATATATATATATATATATATATATATATATATATATATATATATATATATATATATATATATATATATATATATATATATATATATATATATATATATATATATATATATATATATATATATATATATATATATATATATATATATATATATATATATATATATATATATATATATATATATATATATATATATATATATATATATATATATATATATATATATATATATATATATATATATATATATATATATATATATATATATATATATATATATATATATATATATATATATATATATATATATATATATATATATATATATATATATATATATATATATATATTGTTGTTCTTGTATAATTTGTGTAGTTACCGTGGCAGTGGAATGAAACACGTCTTGATGCGTGTAATGTATACACCGGAAGGAAAGAAGTATTTATTGAGTTTAATAACAGGGTTGTAATTGACATTTTATTAACAGGGTTGTAAATATAAGAGAGTACTTATCAGATTAGTATGTCGTTCTCATAATTTACAACACCTTTCCTGAACGACATTTTAATAGAATTTAAATATACTTCTTGTTCGTTGAACAATATTTGTGTTTAAGTTTGAATTTACTTATTTTCCTTGAATAACAATTATTTTTCTTGAATAACATCTACATATGAATTTTAATTTACTTCATTTTGATTTTTCTTGAGTATTTTACATTTTATGATTACAATTTTTCATGAATAAGATTTATACTTGAGTTTAAATTTACTTATTATTTATTCAAAAAGTGAGGCCTAATGCCTTACATAGAAAAATATGTTTTGATTTCGTCAAACCTTTTGTGAGGATGTCAGCAAGCATGTTGTTAGTGCATACATATTTTACCTCGATTTTTCCATTTTCTAGCGTTTCTCGGATAAATTTTCCTTTTATATCCACATGCTTAGTGCGAGGAGAATATGCACAGTTTAATGCAACCTGTATAGCGCTTTTATTGTCGCAATATAAAACCATGCTCTCTGGTGCCTCTGGTGATAATTCTTTGATAAAACGTTGTAACCATGTTGCTTCTTGAATTGCAGCAGTCATAGCCATAAATTCTGCTTCGGTTGAAGAAAGAGCGATGGTCCTTTGTCGGCGGGTACTCCAAGAAATAGGAGCTCCTTGGAACATGAATATATACCCGGTTGTTGATCTTCGTTGATCAAGATCGCCACCCCAGTCTGCATCGCAGTAGCCTCTAATATTGCTTTCGTTTCTTTTAAAGACAAGTCCGTAATCCGTTGTGCCTTTCAGGTATCTCATAACTCGTTTTACTGCAGTCCAGTGTGCCTTTCCTGGATTGGTGCTGAAACGACTTAAAAGATTAACTGCAAAGCTTATATCAGGACGACTTATTTGTGAAATGAACAATAGACATCCAATAGCCTGCATATAGGGGACTTTTTCCATTTCCCGCTCTTGTGCTTCATCCGTTGGAGACATCTCGTTGCTCAAACGCTGATTTATGTCAATTGGCGTCGCAACTGGGTTGCAGTCGCTCATGTTAAAGCGTTTTAACATCTCTTCTATATGCTGCGATTGATTGATTTGAATTGATTTATCCTTGTTATTCCTGCTGACACGCATACCAAGAACAGAAGAAACTTCTCCAAGGTCTTTCATTTTAAATTTAGAAGATAATTCTCTTTTGAGTTGATTCAAACTATTAATTGAGTTGTAAAACATAATTACATCATCAACATATATTGCAATGAAAAGTATATTATCGGGCGATTTTCTATAATATACACACTGATCAACTTGACTTCGCTTAAGTCCTAAGTTAAGTAGAACTTCATTGAACTTCTCGTTCCATACTCGGCTAGCCTGCTTAAGTCCATACAGCGATTTTTTTAGTAAACACACTCTGCCAGTTCCGTCATTGAATCCATCCGGTTGTTCCATATAAATTTCATCTTTGAGTTCTGCATTAAGGAATGCCGTGACTGCATCCATTTGATGAATTAATAAATGATATTTGGCTGCTAACGCAAGCAAAAGACGGAGCGAGGTGTATCTCACTACTGGAGCGAAGGTTTCATTGTAGTCTACGCCCTTTTTTTGACTACAACCTTTAATAACAAGTCTTGCTTTTCTACGAATAAACTCACCGTTGGCATCAGTTTTGGTTTTAAATACCCACTTTGATTTGATCGCTTTCTTGTTATGAGGCAGTTCACTTAAACACCAAGTTCCGTTTTCTTGAAGTGAATTCATTTCATCATCTATCGCAGCTTTCCATTCTTCTGCGTTTGAACCGGTAATCGCTGCATGTAGTGTTTCGGGATCACTTGACATATGATCAGTTGCACAAAAATTACTATCTCCTCTTTTATTAGCAAGTCGTTTTGATCGTCGAAGTATAATTTCATTTACGCCTTCGGGCTCATCGGATTCACTGCAACTGTGAAAATCTGGATCAGAATTTTGTGGCTCGTCGTCTGGTTCTGCTTTTGGTGGATCTTTGCCTGGTTCTACAATTGGTTGTTCGTCATCTTGTTGATGGTCTTGTTTACTTGGAATTATGTCTATCTTCTCTTCCTCGTTTGACAATTCCGCAACATTTAAGTTTCCTTCCACGTTCGACAATTCTTTATATTCTTCCCCCTCAGAATTGTGAGAATTCCAATCAATTATGTTTGTCAATTGAACTAATTTTTCGGTTTGGTTTTGTATTGTTTTGGGTTCTTCTATAAAAACCACATGACGACTGATAATAATCTTTTTCGTTAAAGGCTCAAATAGACGATATCCCTTCGATGTATTGCAATATCCAACTAAGATGCACTCAGTAGATTTTGGATCAAGCTTCTTTCGCTTTTCCCGTGGCACATGCACCATTGCTTTGCAGCCAAATATTTTCAAGTGCTTTAAATTAGGTTTGCGATTTAACCAAATTTCTTCAGGACTTTGAAAATTTGGTCCATATGGAACGCGATTTAAAATATATGCAGCAGTATTTGCAGCTTCTGCCCAAAACCTTTGAGGTAAGCCTGAATCTAATAGCATGCATCGCACTCTTTCCACTATGGTCCGATTTAACCTTTCAGCCACGCCGTTCTGCTCTGGTGTGTATGGTGATGTAGTTTGATGTATGATGCCACATTTCGTAAAAAACGCCTTAAATTTTTCATTCACGTATTCTTTACCGTTGTCGGAGCGAAATAT
>OZ016502.1:6980166-7030166 GCA_963966595.1 Physocephala rufipes
ATATATATATATATATATATATATATATATATATATATATATATATATATATATATATATATATATATATATATATATATATATATATATATATATATATATATATATATATATATATATATATATATATATATATATATATATATATATATATATATATATATATATATATATATATATATATATATATATATATATATATATATATATATATATATATATATATATTATATATATATATATATATATATATATATATATATATATATATATATATATATATATATATATATATATATATATATATATATATATATATATATATATATATATATATATATATATATATATATATATATATATATATATATATATATATATATATATATATATATATATATATATATATATATATATATATATATATATATATATATATATATATATATATATATATATATATATATATATATATATATATATATATATATATATATATATATATATATATATATATATATATATATATATATATATATATATATATATATATATATATATATATATATATATATATATATATATATATATATATATATATATATATATATATATATATATATATATATATATATATATATATATATATATATATATATATATATATATATATATATATATATATATATATATATATATATATATATATATATATATATATATATATATATATATATATATATATATATATATATATATATATATATATATATATATATATATATATATATATATATATATATATATATATATATATATATATATATATATATATATATATATATATATATATATATATATATATATATATATATATATATATATATATATATATATATATATATATATATATATATATATATATATATATATATATATATATATATATATATATATATATATATATATATATATATATATATATATATATATATATATATATATATATAAGTTTTAAAAACAGACTTATCTGCAAAAAGCGAGTTAGTGCAGCGATATTATAATTAAACATTTTCATAAGACCTCACGCAATTTTGACAGCTGAGAAAATGAAGTGGAAACAGAAGATAGTGCGGAGTTAAATTAATAGGTGGAAAAGCATTTCCTAGTAATAGCTTGAACACAAAGAAATTACTGTTTCTGCCGGCAGTAACAGCATTTCAGCATTGAACACATAGACTTCTCGAACAGAAGGCAGTAAATGTCAAAATACTTTGCAAAATGTAAACAAGAAGTTTGTGTAAGAATATTCCGTTCATACAGTTCAAATAAGAAACAAAAACAAAATAAGAAGAACAAGGGTAGCAGACAGCAGTAAAATTAAAAATTTTCAATCTCTTACCTGGCAGAAACTGTATTTACTGCCCGACAGAAATTATTTTTTTCTCACTTCCCATAAGAACCAATGTAAATTTTGACATTTCTGCCACTGCCGGCAGAAACAGTAATTTCTGTGTCTTCAAGCTATAACAAGTGAAAAGCTATTGTAAAAGCCAACCAATTTATACATAATAACAGAAAGGAAAATCAAGGAAAGTTTTACAGCTGCCAAAATTTGAATTAATACGATTGACAGAAGAAAGTTATGACAGTGAAATGAAAATCAAACTTGATTCCATAAGAGACCACACAATTTTGACATTTGAAATAATAGAGCTCTATACCGCAGTTCAGTCAATGTACAGTGTTTAAGGATCACTAATAAATGTTTAGCGATGTGGCATCATTATGAAGCTGAGATAAATAAGTGGCAGTGTCAAATTTTTTCAAAAACCAGCACACAATAATTTACTTGTCGTGAGGTGTGCTGATTTTGCTGCGCTTTATTTAAAAATAAATTGGTTGAAAAGAATTTATTTTTAAATAAAATTCAGTGCAAATCAAGATCTTTAATACAAATTTCATAAATCAGGTTAAAAACAAAGGTAAATTAAAAATTCTCCTGAATGAATTTAATCGGCTCGCATGGCGACAGCTTATTGATTTTTACCGTTTTCATCCGGTGTATCTATTATATATCTACTAAAATACTAAATAATTGCTCTCTTTACAGAGAACAAACGCAATTGAGAATTCCAATTCAGTTATGGAGCACAGCATCTTTGATCAACAGCAACCACCACTGCAACAAGCGGGCTTTGCTCCTCGGCGTCAATATGATAATCCTGCGGTTATAACTGCTCCTTTGAATGCTATTCTAACGGAGAATATTCCTAATGGCCAGATATCGGCTAGCATTGTTGATTCTGCACCCCCTAAGGGACAAAATCTACAACGTCAAGCCAAGCCAAAAAAGGATAAAATAACAGAACTGAGCGAAGCTGCCAGTAAATTGGCCATAGAGGAAACCCTAAAATTGGTAATTATTTTTAAAATGGACAAAAAGGCAATAAAACATTTTTTGGTATTCCTATTTGTGTAAGTTTGGAGTAGGTTTGGATGGGTCTTTCTAACAGTTAAGTTTTACGGTTAGGAGAGGAAGTTGCTAGTTTTTTTATTCAGGCCAGCAGCCATCTTGGATGTGGAATAATTTGAATGCTGTGTGTATGCATCGCAGACCTTGGTAATCGCGAGGTGCGGTGACGAGCTGTCGGTGAATAGCTATTTTAATTGTATATAATGCATGTAATATATCCTTTACCGTGCTTTTAAAAAAATTATTCTTTTTTTCTAAACGGTATTAAATATGTTACCCTAAATTTATGTAAATTTAGTATTATCGAAATGATTTAAAAGCAATTTTCGAAAGAATTTTTTTCTGACAGTCTCGCGCAGATTATTCTGATTTATTAAAAATCAAACGTTTGGGGGAGCGTATGATTGCTTTTCATATGCTTCTCCATCCAAAATGGCTGCTCAGTTCAAAAAACAAATCACTTCCGGCCCTAACGTTAAAAAATGAAAAAAAAAATCGAAGCCACTACTTATTCTCCACCTGCTTTCATATTTCTTAAAAATGTCAATAAACTATTTTTTTCAAACTCGCGGTAAAGAGTCATGACAAATGATTAACTTGCATTTTATTTTTGTAATTTTCTTGAGGTTATATTAAATATTTAAAAGTAAATAATTTTTGAAAATTACTTGCAGTCAGATGCCAGTGGCATGGGCATGAAGACTCCTGTTTCGATATTACAAGAACTCTTAAGTCGTCGCGGAATTACACCCACTTATGAATTAGTTCAAATCGAAGGAGCCATACATCAGCCAACATTTCGCTATCGCGTTTCTTTCAATGATAAAGAAGTACCATTCACTGCTATGGGAGCAGGACGCTCCAAAAAGGAAGCTAAACATTCAGCTGCTCGTGCTCTCATTGACAAGTTGACTGGCGTTCAATTGCCGGAAACATATATTGGTGCCAATGGAAATGGAGGTACCGCTGGATCAGGAGGAGTCGATGGCAATCTCAACTCGGCAACTGGCTGCGGAGAGTAAGTTTTAAGGACGTTAAGTTTCTATTTATGCATAGTTTTATTAGATTTTTTCTTTAATTTTTCCGCCGTTTTATTTATTTTTTTACATTTTTGATACTATTTCTGATCAATGTTTCTCTTTTTATTTGCAGTGGAGCTGATAATGGTGCTGGTAATCCCATCGGTTGGCTTCAGGAAATGTGTATGTCACGTCGTTGGCCACCACCAACTTATGAAACTGAGACTGAAGTTGGTTTGCCACATGAGCGGCTTTTCACTATTGCTTGCAATATTTTGAATTTCCGAGAAATTGGTAAAGGCAAGAGCAAGAAAATAGCAAAACGTTTAGCTGCTCATAAGATGTGGACCCGTTTGCAGGAGAATCCTTTGGACAATAATCAGATTTCTGAATCTCTTCGTTCTGAATTGGATGGCGAGGTAAGAAACCGTTCCGTCAAATTAAGAAATAAGTTTGTCGACAATTTATTCTTTGCTATGAAAGCGTTACTAAATGTTTTTAAAAGTATTTTTTGATAATTTTCCCTTTCTTTGCATCGCATTTTCATTGATTATTTTTTTATCATATTATTGATTAGTTGTTGACTATATGTCGGTATGCAATGATATAATTCAAGTCACCATTAAAATGTACGATACTTACAAACTCTAGACTACCAATTTGCAAACGAAGGAATTTATTACTGAAAGAATTTTCATAAAAGTGATTCGAGAAGTAATTAGTTCTCAAGTCTCAAATTAAGAACGTCTATTTGATAAATCCTTAGATATAGATAAAGAGTTGAGAATGATAAGTCTAAACAATTTTTAGAAAATGAATTACAATTATTTACAATTAAAAAACAACGTTAATAATTTAATAACGCAAAGGATTTGTGAATTATCCTTTTGCCTTTTCTGTACGCGAAAATTTTGTTTCAATTACAGTTCGGGATTACGGGGTTATTCCAAAATAAGAGCTGGTTCATTTCTTTTTTCATTCTTCTATTTATGTGAAAATTTAATTTCTCATCAATCTCGCTAATTTCTCTTGGATGAGGATGGGAATCAATCAATATCTGAGTCAAATACGGTGGGTAAATTTGGCTGTCCGATTAAGGCTACGGTTTGGCTATTTTGTTCTCAAATATTCCTAATATAAAAATTACACTGCGGTTTATTATTAATTTATATTAATATCTAATTATTAATTTTAATAATTAGACGCGAAGAATTATAACTTCGAAGAATTATAACTTATTATTTCTTTAAAATAAACGCGTATACTTCACGAACAAGCCAATAACAGGAACAGAAACTCAAATTTTATAAAATTTTTTTCATTCAAAACCAAGTCGAAAAACATCTTATCTTTAAATATTTCTCAATTAGTGAGTGTCTTTTGGTTTTCATTCGACAAAGTTTTCATAAAAGTTTTGTTTTCTTTTTACAGAATCGTAATCCTTCAAACTATTTTGGTGATTTGAAAGATATCACTGTACCCACATTGACTAGCCAGCACAGTAATAAAGTATCACAATTTCATAAGACCTTAAAAAATGCCACCGGCAAGAAGCTTCTTAAATTACAGGTGAGGAGTCGCTAATCAATACAGAATTTCATTAGATTTTATCGTTTACCGCTGACATCCTTTTATTAACTAATAATTTTATTTATTATTGATCTTGCGAAATTATTATTTTTGTTAAGCCTTTACGCTCGTTTAACGTATGTACCATATACGCCTATGATAATTTTCTCTTATACTGAGAATGAGAAAGTATATACGTCTATGGAATTTTTCAGCTAGACATTACCAGATTTAATTCTTTCTTCATGCTTTATTTGCCTTTTAAACTGTGTAACGTCATTATTGAGATGTGTAGATTTACGCAGAACTGATATATTAATAAACTTATTAATTACTTTTCTAAAGATATATGGAAAATTAATATACAATCCATAATATAAGAATTTTATAGTTATTTTATATAAACATTATGCTTATTGAAATTTGTAAAGAGGATTGATTATGTTGATGAATTAAATTATTCGATCACTTTCAAATAAGACGAGTTAGGTAGATCTAACGGCTACAAATTATGTTAAGTGAAAGCCTATTTCGATTGGATGTCGAATGTACATATAATTCTGATAATAAATTGATGGAGCAAGAGGTTTAATTCTGGATCTTTTGTTTACATTTGGATCCAAAGTGTTGTGTTTTACCAACATAAAGTTTCGGCAGTGCTTTCACGTCAGGGCAAATATCAAACAAAAGCTATGCAGCATAAAATTCATTGCCATTTGAAGGCGGGCAATCTTTTTTTAAAATATAAAGAGTGTTAAAAATAATAAGTGTTAAAAACTTCTTTTAGCAGAGATAGCTTCAATCAATATTTGGTTATATTAATTTAATATTTTACTTCTTTTAATTAATTTTCTGTTTCTATATTACTAAATTTCAATTCTATTGAATTATTGATTTCAATAATTTTTTTCCTTTCGTTCCATTTATTTTAGAAAACTTGTTTGAGAGAACCCAATATTGATTACATCAAATTGCTCGGAGAAATTGCCAATGAAAATCAATTTGAAGTAACTTATGTCGATATAGAGGAGAAAACTTATTCTAATCAATGCCAATGCTTGGTACAATTATCAACATTACCAGTTGGGGTTTGTCATGGTTCCGGACCAACTTCAGCTGATGCCCAGAAGCAAGCAGCTCAGAATGCTTTGGAATACCTGAAGATCATGACCAAAAAGTAATTGATAATGACGATGTTCCGTAAGCTGTAAGCACGCATAGATTCACAAACACAAACACACTCACAATACAATACAACACACAACATGCAGAGTTTGCAAACATGCGTTCCTCATCTACACGAAATCAACCATTACACATGCCCATACAAAATCCATGTAAAACACCCACACCCACCCACATGCTAGTTCGGTATTTTTTACCTATACACACACATGTAGGCGCACGCTGAGTGTATTTACACCTACACAGACACAAACACACAGATATACACACACATACACACAAACACCCTCACGTATAGACTGGACTCGCATTTGCACATACTCAGATACACAAACACACATTCCCATACCCACACACAAACCCATATATATATACACACGCACACTCATGCACACATACGCACACACACAAACACACACACACACACACACACTAAGAACACACCCTATAAATACAAAGAATAGCGACAAACGTAGCTGCAGGCATTAAAATCGGAGCAAAGCAGCAGGTTCTGAAACAAAAATGAATACACTAAAAACAGCTTCGCAGTCCATGCGCAATAATACCCCTGTCGCGCCCTTTTTGTGAGCGCTGGTTTATAGAAAAGGAAAACGACTAAAGTTTTTCCGTTTTATTTGTTTTATTTTATTTTTTGAGATGTCAAAAGGTGAAAATATCTGAAACTGAAGCGGTTAAAAAAACAAACAAAATTAATTTGTTAAAAGCTCACAATTAATTCTGTATTTTTTTCTCGATTTGTTTGCTATTGGCCGAAATCTATTGAATTCGGGAAATTTTCTTTTATTTTTTAAAACATTTTCAGAAAATTTTGCGCAAGAGGAAACAGAAGGATATATTAATGTTATAATTTAACTAAATACATAAATAACTAATATATACATGACTAATGAGCATAATGATGATGATAATTATGATAATATATTTAACCAGCAGATATCTTATCGAATGCTGAAATTGTGGCTATTCCCAGAACACAAATTTATGAAAATATACTCGAATAAAATCGTTTCAGGAGTTGTGCTTACAGAACCGAAATTATTGTTACAGCAAATCGGTATATCTTGTATTAAAAAATAATTAAGAGGAAACTCCATTCAATTTGCACAGCAATTAAAAAAAAGAGATAATTTAAAAGTGTGTCTGGGAGAGAGAGAGAGCGAGTATATATTTGCATACAAAATCATGTTAAGCCATTTAAAGAGGGAATGAATGAGACGATTTAAAAAATTGAAAAATGAAGTGTTTTGTTAGACCTCTGTTTTTTGAATATATCGCTTAGAGAATTGTGTACCAATACTAGAGGTCTGCACAAGACGTATTGAATGGCACAGATACTATTTTCTCTAAATGTTTCGACTTGGTGGACTGTGCTCTTGAAATTCACGCACAATTCTTGGTGTTATTAAAACAAGTCTCCACAAGATCCATAATTGCTATATATACCAAAACAAAAATGAATTCTCTACATCCCGAAGTAATAGAGTGTTTTCACTTTGTGCTTCCTTTTGTAACGTTTTAAGGTAGACATGCAGGAAAATTATATATATTTTTCAAGTTGAAATCAATCTCCATTGCGAATTAGTTCTGTCCATCCATCTGTCGATCTGCTTGTAGAAATCAATTTTAGGAGAATGCAGGCTTGAAGATTTCATAGGATACTTCCTATGATATTTGACGAAATCGGTGTAGTGTAATTTTGTTATATTCTGTGTCAATGAGAATAGACTAAATCGAGGCACTGCCAATCATAATTTTTTATAGTTTATACGGATTTATCTTCGCTTTTATCTAGTTTTTGTGAATTTAAAAGTAATAAATGGCAAAAATTCTATATGGAATTGTCCAAGGACAATTTGAATGCCAAAATACAATTTGGGGAATCTCTATACACACGAATTTCATAAGAAAGAAACCAGCATTGAAAAAGTATTTAAAGTTAATTATAATATTATTATTATTAAAAATTAAAAACTAGTAAGAACGTTATCTTCGGCCTGGCCGAAGCTTATATATCCTATTCCCGAATCTCTTGATAACAACGTTCAAATAAAGACCGTTCAAATAAAAGCGGTGGCTTATATAAATATATTATATATTTACATTTAAATTATTATATTTTCAATACCAACCAGCCTATCATTACACGAAATATTCATACCAAATTTCATGATAATAGCTTCATTCGTTCTCTTGTAATCGCGATTTCCACAGACAGACAGACAGACGGACAGGGCTAAATCAACTCAGGGAATGATTCTGAGCCAGAACATATATACATTTCTATATCTATTGTAGCTCCTTCACTGCGTTACAAACTTAGTATCAACGTTAATATATCCTTTTCCCTTTTTTTAAAGGGAATAGAATATAACAACTACGCAAGATTGTCAAAAATTTTCCTGTAATGAAAAACAATATTAGCTGAACTTCGCATAGACAAAGACAAGTTGTTAACAAACAAAGCATGTTAAACGTTTTGTGCAGACCTTTGATGTATACCATCCTGTAGAAAATAGCTCTACGTATATTCAAAAGATATAGGAAATAGCAGAAGCTTAATCGTTTTAAACTGCAATCTTTCTTAAAAGCTGTATCCAGTGTTTAGATTCTACTCGTGTTTAACTTTATATACATTAACTAATAGTTATTTATGTAACTAGTTTAATCATAAGAATAATGGCAGAACTATAATCCACAACATTTTTGCGATCACAGAAAACAAGAGAAAACAAATGTTGAAAAAAAACTGAAAAACTTTTCTCGACATCCATGATAATAATCTGATGTCTCTGGTGGAAGGATGCCACATCTAAAACATAATGTAGGTGCCGCAATCTGCATTGGTTTTTATTATACAAGCTATACTTTGCATAGAGCTAATGATAAATTTTCCATGATATTTAAAAATCAAATAAAATGTAAAAAAAATGAATAATTAAAATGTTATAAAAAATTTAAAAAATATTTTAACGTCTATATACTCCTTATAAATGTTTGAATAAAAATTGTCTTATACGTATAAAATTCAGAAATGGTATATCCAAAACAAAAACGGTACCGATACAAATACATAATATTTAAAATTAGCAACTATTTCAAGGAAAATTCTTACATTATTTTAGTGCAAAGTGTAGAGGTTGTATGCTTAATAAAATTACAGTGAAAAAAGTAAACGTGAATTTAATTTCACATCACTTTCGGCCTTCTTCAATGTGCCGCGATTAATTAAGAACCCAAACAGAAGCACTTTCTTGAATATCTATTTTATGCTTTGTAAAAGACATTCAATTGTTCTGATTTGAAAATACTTCGAAGAATACATTTTAAATATTAGATTTTGTGCTCTACTAGTACGATCTTTTATATATATATAATGAATGTTAAAGGTCACTTACAAATAAATATCTATTGCAACAATTTAAATGTGTTTGATTTTATTGAAATTTTCCATTAAAAAGTGCTAGGTCGATTGGAAAAGGATTGTTCAATGTATTCTCGTTATTGGGGTGATTTAATAATGCACTCGTACTGTAGATAATTTAACTAATTCGTTTTATCCTTAACATAAAAAATTCAGATATAAAATTTCATGTAATTGACATCAACAGTTTGCGAGATATTAGATGGTGGAACAGTTAGAATAATTTAGTAATTGGTACCAAGCTGATCCTCCAAAAATTGAAAACGACGCAAAATTAAATTCCTTATAAAGCAACGCAAATCACTAATAAGCTATTTATAAAGAGATATTGGAGGCTTTAATCATGTGCTTTTCGAAGGTGGTCAAGTGGGCTTAAAGTAGCAGAGAGACTTGAAAGTAACTCTCACTCATGCCGATCACTGCCTCCACGAAAGCACTTTCAATACTAAACGGCCTATTGAAGAGATAATATACGCAAAAGACCATTTGTGTACACCGATTTTGACCATTTGTAATCCAACACGGTTTATGATGGCAGGTAATATGCTTGCGAAATTCTATGAGCACAGCTGTATTCGTTCTCTTCTAATCGTAATTTCCACAGAGAGACAAATGGGTATGCACAAAACGACCCGGAATGATTCTGTCATGAGTTTTCAATTGGAGCCGGTTAGTATTTGTAACCTGTTGCGGCCACGTTATTTTGATGCCACCTGTGTAATCCTTTGTTTATTATTCAGTTAATAATGTAACAAAGATAAACAATCACAAGAAACGAATAAGCGCTCGCCGACTGGGCTTCGAAGCATTTGGAATAGGGCCTTTGGCCCAAGGATCATCTTTAGCAACAAGGCGCATTTTTAGATGAATAGCTACGCGAACAAGAGCAATTGCTGTATTTGGGACAATTCCAACTTACGTGAGATTTACGAGGGGACAATACATCAATAAAAAGTCACATTTTCATCGCACTGTGGTGTGCGCCACAGGACGATGATAACAGATTTCCTTTGACCCAAATTGAAGGACAAAACAGTGCTATATGTCCCACAACGGACGCCACAATCGACATTCTGCACGGACGATTTGAGAATCTCACAGATGTGATGTGAATTGCATGACCTAATGCTAATTGATTTCGCCAAACCCTTTCTTACGGGCTTTCATAAAGTCACAAGTCTATTACGATAAGCCACAATCGACCGATGTTCTTAAAGCCAATACAACCCAGTACAGTAGAATCATTGCAGACTGGACCACTTGTATCTGTCCCGCGGTGGACATTCGAATGGCGTTAAATTCCATACATTTTGGCATGCGTGGGCCCTTGAAATAAAAGAACATCATTAGAACATACACGGTTTGTTTTATTTCGTTTCAACACCGACCCGCTCTGATTGAAAAACCTACACCTTTATATACCTTTATATAATACACCTTTGTATACTGGTCATGTTTTTCATGCGTTACAAGCGAACGAATAATGTGAATATAAACTACACAAATTTGATTAGACATTCAGTCAATTATCACAAATGGTGAATAAATTAAAATTAACCCTCCCGACAATATTGGAAGGCCTGGCGAAATAAAATGGATATATCTGTATATCATATAAAACTATCTCTGGAATCCTTAATACTCTGAATTTCAGCTGAAGTGTTTAATTTATAGATTCAAAATTTTTTGAGTACAGTTTAGTCTTCCACCAATAAAGAAAAAATTACTACTTTTAATATTTATTTTTAATTGTTTTTTTAAATGTGTAATACAATATTATGGTATTTATATGTGAATGTATATATAGTATATAGTAATTTTAATTGCATTTTGAAATTTTTAAGTCGATGGCAATATTATATTGCAAACTTCATACGTTTGCAATAATATCTAATAAATCGTTCTCTTTAAGAATATTAAGAATGATAAAATTTAAAAGCTATTCATCGCTTAAATTAATAAATTTATGAACTTATTGTGCCGTGTTCACTGAAGGCTTTATTGAAAATGAATTCAAAATAGTATGCAAACCCAAGAATGCAAAATAAATAAAAGAAATAAACTGCGACGACATAATATTTTCAATCATCACTCAAGAAATCATCGTCTAAATTAACATCGGTCGTATCGATATTGTCGTCCAGTGTTATGCCTTCGATTTCTAGATCCAGATCGTCTTCTTCGCCATTATCGTTGCCAGTTATCAGAATTTCACTCGATCTGGTTGGTATTGGGGCAACACTACGCTGGTTTATATCTTTCACAACGCCGGCATCAGCTGTGGTAGCCGCGTTGGCTCCAACAAAATCATCATTTTTCTTGTATTCATTGGGCACATTTATTCGTTTATTTGTTTCAAATACTGCCCCTCGTTGCTCAGCCGCCAACATTTCCTCTAAAGGGGAACGTTCAATATTTAAAGGTAGATGTGCCGCTACCCGCGCTGGCAATGAACTTTTTTCTTCGTGTTGCAAGAATTCTTCAACACGCAATGCATTTCCAAGACCTGGGAAAAGATTCTCATATTTGGCTGGATCCGCCAAAGATTGCCCAGCTTTTTCATTGAATTTGGCTAATTCTTCACGCCAAAGCTCTACAACCCGCGACATTTGGCTTGGCATGTAAGTGCGCGCGAAAAAGGCTGCTTCGGGCAAACGATTGGTCTCAATCAGTATATTTAAACAACGCTGTAGATCAGAGCGCAAAAATGATGAAAGAAATGCAATATTATGGCGTCCCTGCTGTGAGCCACTATCCCCCAATTCTTTCAACATCGCCGCATCACCAGAAGCTGTAGCCAAAAGTAATAAACCACTAAAGTCATTAGCCTTTTGCATACATTCTTTAACCAGTGCCATGTTATTTTTGCGTGCGGCGGCATCGGCAAGCTGTGACCATTTTTGGGGATTCTCAGATTCACGGGCTAGTTTAAGGGCTACCTCAAGTTCTCCAATTTGCAAAGCCAAGTCAAACTTGTGATCAGGATCAGTGGAAACTTGCAAAGCTTGTGATTTGAAGCCTTGCTTTTCCAAGAAGTGAGCCACTCTCGTGCGATGTTCTTTAGGAATGGTGGGCAGAACTTGGTCGGCACGTTCAAAATCACGACGCATTACAGCAGTTTGATATTCTAATACCGCTAATTGCAAGGAAAATGATATAACATTAAGTTCCTTGTCACCCAAATAAAGGCGATTATCCTTGGGAACATAACCGAGCAAATACATGGTGCGGTCCAAATGAGAGATGGTTACTATTTCGCCACCAACGTAGTAATTAATACGATTCACTGAATTTGTATAAATGAAGCAATCACCGACCCAGAGACCAGTTTTTACTGACTCATTAATTTCACCTGAAATTAGAAAAGAAATTAAGCAATTGCAAGAAGTTGTAAGTACCATAATATACCCAAAACATCGAAGGCACTTTCAATGCCATCATCTTCCAAGCCTTGCTTAGTTTCTAGAGCATTAGCTAGTGCTGCGGTGTCCACGGATAGAATGAAGTAGGAGTCATCGGTAGCCAAACAAACTAAGCTCCCTGCCTCATTCCAAAACACATGGCGTGGTTGCACTTCAATCCGGCGCACCAACTGCATTGACTCCCAGTCATACAAAGCCAGACCCGATGATGTTTTTACACCCAATAGATAACCCCCATAAATACTTTCTGCTCCATACTCCGGGGTAAAGCTTTTACGTTCTTTGAAATTGCGGAATAAACGTACGGTGCCATTGGTTTCACGTATAGCATATTCGTTGCTCTCTTGAGCCCAAACGAATTCTTGTGCTGAACCAAAAGCTTTATTACGCAAGGCCATGGAAGTGTAAATGATATATTCGCCGTCACCACAGACGACCACAAATCGTCCATTTGGATTATGAGCAATAGTCTGTGGATAAATTTCACAAGCACCCATATCTTTCACGGCAACTGGTAGACGTTCTCCATCCTTGATTTCTGTTCCGTCCGCCAACGTTTTCAAATTGACCTTAGAAATAAGCATGCTTAATTAAAAACCTATATGTGGCTATTTCACCGTTCATACCTGTTGCATTTCTGAATGTTTGGCCCAAATGATTTTGCTGCCTATCACATCCATGGACATAGCAGGTTCTTCACGCCCTACTTTGATTATAATTGAGCCCTCGTCGTAGCCGAGAGCCACATTATTAGTGCCTCGCATGCATGCAATAGTCCAAACACGCTCGAAACCGTAATTCAAGCAAGTTTCCAAACGATACGTGCCCGAATGCCAAATGCGCACCGTACCATCTTCAGAACCAGTTAATACAATTGGTAGCTCTGGATGAAAACAAACGGCGGATATATTCTGAGCATGACCCTCTAATGTTTGAACGCATGTTTTATTTTGGTAATCCCAAATTTTAACCAGGCGATCGTCAGCCCCCGAGATTAGATACGGTTTATCGCCGCCGTGATAATAATCGACACAGTTCACACCCTTTTCATGACCCTCCAGGGTAAAATTAGCAAAATTTGAGCCCAGTTGCCAAACTTTAACAGTACGATCGAGAGACCCTGAGGCGAAGGTGTTGTTATCCTTAGGATTGAAAACGATTTGCATAACGTAATGGGTGTGGCCTTCAAACACGCGCTGACAAGCCCACAATTTCTCCCAATTCCACAGCTTAATCAACATATCATCTGAAAATTTCAATATTATATTTTTTAAGTAAATATGTTCAGAAATGAGAAAGATTATGCTTCGAGTACGGAACTAGATGTAGCCGACTTTCCAATGAATCCAAAATTGTTGTTTTTAATTCAAAACTTACCGCTACTCGTTAGAATAAGCGGTTGCGTTGGATGTACTGCGATACAACGTATATAATCAGCATGGGCTTCGAAGGAATGCACCTTCTCCAAGGTATTGTAATTGAATACGCGGATAGTCATGTCATCGGAACCGGTGATTAACCAATTTTTCCGGGATACAAAGCGACCGGACCTAACCGGAACATCACAGACCTCGAAATCTTTCACTAATTGCTGATTCTCATAATTCATGATGTGTACGTGGCCATTGTACAAAGCACATAACATCCACGGCTCCGACGGATGTAAATCAACACATTTCACGCGATCAGAACGCGAAGTTATTCGACGCTTTATGTCCAATTTAAGCGGCATCTTTTTCTATTTTCTATATTTACTAAAAGTTTTAGTTGAATTATAGAATTATTCAAATTTAATAACACAGAAAACTCAGCTTACAAACCCTACCTCACTGGCTCAGAAATTAGTAAGAGCATGACGTTTCATGTGTCATAATTAGTTACTTTTGTAAGAAGTGTTTAACCTTGAAGTACCATTCACATCACGATGAAAAATCGGTTCATGTATTTATTCCGAACCGAATTATGTACTTATTCCAAAGTCAAGTTACCTATTGGTTTCAATGCCGTAAACACATGGAAATTCCGTGTGGATAATGAACCATATAGCCTTATCTGACCATCTGCCTGGAGAGATCACGAGTATAGGAGAATGAAAAGAGAGATATTCTCATGAAAGGTGCCAAAATTATTCACTATTATTAAAAGCTGTTGGATACCGACAGTCAGTGCCACGTCCACTTTTAATATTTAATGTGACTGGACTTGTATGCATGAAATTTTATCATTGAACTCAACCACTAGTATTAAATTATTTTATATAAATAGGCGTGGCCCTTCCGTTATTATACTATACCCTGTATTGACTTTTTATATTAGTTATATTGAAAATGGGTTAGCATATCATAATTAACATAGAAAAAGGAAATGTAATCTTAAAAAAGCACTCAGTGCTCACAGATAATCAGGATCCAAATGTGAATATGTAAGATTGGTATAGATTACATAAGGTTTGGGTAGCTGAGGTTAGCGTTTATACTTGTTTGTAATGCAATTCCCGTTAAGTGAGAAGTTAAAGGGCCTTAGCATAAAAACAAAACACAAGCGACTCTTGGTTTTCCCTTTGCGTTTTTCGGAATTTTTCTATGAAGTGGGAGTTTCTAAACATCATATAGATACGATTGACACGAAATAAACAAATTCTATTAGTGTACCCCAGCTGAAAACCGAATGACGCAGGCCAATATTTTTGAGTATTGAAAACAGTCAGTGAAAAGAAAAACGAAAACAAGATACCTTTCGCTTAGGCAATAAAAATTTTGAGAGTCCGTCAGAGCCACCAGAGCAGTCCACTAAGCCAAGCCACCAAGTAATTTGTTTCGTTTTCATTACTAAACACGTAATTCTAGTTTTGACAGCAGCAGGACTGTTCTGATTCTTATCTTCTGTGCTTGTTTATACATTTGTTGTTGTTTTTTCTATTTCCTTTTCAATTGCTACTGAAGAAGCTACCTATTATTTTACACCCTCTCACTATTTCCAGTTCGTGTTAAATATGTTTTCGTCAGTTTACGAAAAGCTTTGATATATTACAGATTTATATTCAGCATATTAAGGACGTTTAGATTTGGTCAGCATTTTGCTGTATATCTCTTGCATGTGTTTGCGCATCTTTGCGCTCATCAGGTATAACATTGCGCAACGCTGTCTGTCTCTCTTCTGCAACAGGTCCCACACCGGCAAATTTTTGCAGAGCTTGTTTTTGTTTATTCTTTTAAAATTCAAATTAAAAGAGCAAGAACAACAACAATTGAATATAGTAGGGCCTAACTGCGTTTTGGCACAGTTATTCGGATTGTGAGCGTGGATAAGGCCACCTTCGGGATAAATTTGTGGACTGAATAAAACTGCCAAAAATTTGTTATTAAATGGTTGTAGTTGCGCGTCTATTTGTGTTTTGTTGTGTCCATTTATTTATTATTTGTATGATAAGCACGTGTTTGGAGAAAATTACAGAAACTGGACAAACATCAGATCAATCTCATGGCTCGTGAAATCGAAATACAAACCCAGAGCCAGGGTTCGAATATTTGGAGCCAGGTGGAGAGTCAACAGATGGATAAGATTGTATGGGGACGACTTTATGGGAAATATATTAAAGTTAAATCATTAGGTAAATCATTAAAAGCAGTTATAATTGTTTTAAGGGTATGTATATATATGGATATAATCGTATAAGCCTTCATATGAATAAATATGTACGTACATAAAATAGTGAAGAGAGATCTTGTAGATTTGCTGTTTAAATAAAAAATATTTTTTCCGACACCGCAAATTAAAGCTTTAGTCGATATAATGATTATTTTATCTATTTATTGAAATGATGAAACCCTTTTTTATATTTCATTATGTACATTTGGTTCCCATAATTGTTTTTTTTCTTCATAGATTTGAACGAAAGCGCTTTTGCAGCTGGTCGGGGTGAGAGCAATGATCTTTGTTTAACTCTCAAGGATCTACCTGAGAAGATTTTATGTAGAATTTCAAAGGTCCATTTTACTCTTCAGCGTGAGAACTGTGATCTATCAAATCCGGTTTACATACAGGTAAAAAATATATCGATCCTATAACTTCATAATTGAAAAGACTTTTTAAAAAAATTATTAATTTATAGTTTCCGATCAAAATCTTAAGTCAGACCGCTAGTGTTGTATGGAATTTCATTCTTTTTGAATAAAATTTGAACAAAAATTGCATATTAGTGTAAAGGAGTTTAAGATTAATTTAAAATTTATTTAGATTTGCAACAAATATTTATAGACGAACATATTTTCTAAAACAGATTTTTAGACGATTTTAATTAACAAAATGCTTTCAACAGTTTTTACTGATTTTATAGGAAAATATTAAATCGCTTTTTGATTTTGATAAAAACATAAACTTTAATAAATTTTATCCCTTTATGATTGAATTAAAATTATTCATTTTATAATCATTAATCAACACAAATTGATTATTTCTGAATTTTTTAGGATCATTCTCGGAATGGCACGTTTGTTAATGGCGAACAAATTACGAGAAGAATTTTACAAAACAATGATGTTATATCACTCGCTAATCCCAGATACAAAGGTATTTATAATAAATTCAATAATATTGAATTTCATCTGCATTGGTAATTGTTTCTGTAGCGTTCGTTTTCAATGATCTTAGTCCTAACGAAGGAGATGGATTTCCGTCAGAAATAACTTCTACTTATTATATTAGTCGCAAGCTTGGCTCCGGTGCTTGTGGTTTAGTTCGTTTAGTTTATGATCGACGTACTTGCGTACAATATGCCATGAAAATTGTTAAGAAGAATGTATTAGGAATGAGTGCTGTACCAATCCATAGCAATAATCCGGAGCGTGTATTGAATGAAGCGATTATAATGAAAAATCTACAACATGTAAAAATATTAAAATTGAAAATTTGTAACAATGTTAAAATACTATAAAATTTTTAGCCTTGTGTGATAAGGATGCATGATATTGTGGATAAGCCGGATGCAGTTTATATGGTACTCGAGTTCATGAAAGGAGGTGATCTGCTCAATCGCATTATTAAGAATGTCCGGCTTTCAGAGCCTATATCCAAACTATTTTTTTATCAAATGTGTCATGCAGTTAAATATTTACATGATATGGGTAAGCCAAATATCGGATAATCCTTCAGATATTAATTGTTACTATATTCGTTTTTCTAAAATTTTATAGGCATAACACATCGTGATTTAAAGCCTGATAATGTTTTATTGGAGACAAACGATGAGGAAACTTTATTAAAAGTTTCTGATTTTGGTTTAAGTAAATTTGTTCAAAAAGATTCCGTAATGCGTACTCTATGCGGCACACCCTTGTATGTTGCACCAGAAGTCCTGCATACGGGCGGACGTGGTTCCTACACAAAAAAAGTTGATGTTTGGAGTTTGGGCGTTATACTTTTTACTTGGTAAGTAAATACATTTTCTTTTGTCTGTCTTCTGAAATCGACTTGACTCATTCTCTAATACTCCCACTAATACTCAAAATAAAAACGTTCGAAAGTTTTTATGATACACTTTCTCAACATATTTTTCTTCTCGAAATATTAAACACAAAAATTAAATTCAAAATATAATTCTCACAACTTTTTCATTTCCGAAAAGCTACCGATTTCAGAATCTGTGTGAAATAAATATGTTTAAATTTTATATGATATGGATATGTTTCCCTACAGTTTAAGCGGCACATTACCGTTTTCCGATGACTATGGTTCACCGGTTGGTGAACAAATTATGCGTGGCAGATATCGTTTTAAACATTCGTCGTGGAGGACCGTATCACAGCGTGCTATATCATTAATACGAGAAATGCTTATCGTCGACCCGAACAAGAGACCCTCTATTGACGATGTCCTCAAAAGTAGTTGGTTAAGAGATGTGCAAATACAACGTAAAGCCAGGCAACTTATGAAAATTGGCGACTTGGAAATGAGTGACGATAATGATGAAAATTTTTTAGAGCCACCCGTGAAGCGTTTAAGAAGATGAAGTGTTGTCCACTAATAATACTCGCCAATCTCTTTTAAAAATTATATTTTATTTATGTTTTTAACATATGTGCCAAAGTATTGCATGTGTGCCAAATGGGTGTTAAAGGAAAAGAGTTAATTATTTGAATTAATAGATTTCAATGAAAAAGTTTAAGCAAATAGAAGTAGTAAAATTCTTTGATCCAGATAAGATTATATTCCTCAAAGGATTTAGTGGTTTAACCGTGAAAAAATTGGTAGCAGTATGGCTGATCGGGTTCCAGTCTGGTATTAGATGGTACTGAGAAAGGCACGACTTAGCAGAGCAGTTAGATTTACTAATCGTTCGTTTAGTAATTATTCTAAGATGAATGGGTGACTGCCTGAAAACAAGGCATGGCTATTTTATTGATTTTGTTTATTCATAATCAGACTTGCTCACAAGTAGAAGCAATTATGGAAGAATATAATGTAATCAGCGGTAAATTAACCAAGTTTCGTTTTCATGTAATCATCCTATACAAGTTTAGGGGAAAACATTCGATCTACAAAATTTAATTAAAAGATATATAGTGTTTGACGGTGGCTAGTGATGACAATAATATTAATGTACACATTGCCATATATGCACCAATGGCGATAGAGTCACTAATTCGTTTGGGGTAATTCTTTTGCTTTGACCGATCTTATCCTTTCAGTCTTGGAAGAAATACGGCTACAGTTTTCTGAAAATGAACTTTAAAACAAAAACGTAACTATTTTTTCTGATTTTTTGTTTATTATTGAAATCGCAAATTTATCTAAAAAATTAAATGCCCATTTACGTAAATCATTGTCAAAAAGTTCGTCGTTGTCAAGGACTTGCCTTCATTCTTTTTTTCATGTTTAACTTTAATTATTTGATTTAGAATTTTAAGATTTGGTATACGAGTAATACCAGTTAAGCCATTCCCAATATAAATTTCATATTTAATATTTTTGTTATCCATAGATATATCGTTTATTTTTTATGTGTTGTTTTTATATTTGTTTAACATCGCGGCGATAGTTGTCCTCGTGGAAGGTGAAGAAGTGTATTTTTTGTTCGCTTAAAACTTGAATATTTCATAAACAATGTAGATACAATAGAGAGTAGAATAGTGCTCCGGAGCCTTTTGTAGTTTACGTCTTTTATAATTTCTTAAAGAAGTGAGTTTTTTGTTTTTTTAGCCTGGTATTTTTTCCAATTTGAATGCAAATTAATTTTTATTCAGGAGAAAGTCAATTCAATAAAAGTTCTGGAGCTAGATTCATGTAGATATATGTAGTACTATTCAAAGATACTATTGTCTGGATTTGCAGTTGTATGCAGTTTACTTTTTATACCTTTTATTTAAGTACATATATATCCACATGTCAAATGTCAAATAAATTTGAATGAAATTGTATTGTGTTGTCCTTTATAGAAGGTGATCATGTCGTGAAAATAGTAAACGATGCCATATAATTACTTGGAGAAAAATGTTGCCTATGGCTAAATAGTGACTATAGTTGTTAGAGCAGTTTTAATAATGACAGATTTATTTAAACTATTGAATAGTAAATTTTATTAATTTTTCTTTATATCGTTCATCAATCTTTTTTTTACTTTTTATTCCGGTATTCATCTTGGGTATGCACTTCTAAACTTCATTTTAACTACGATTATAACGGTTTCCGTCACCTCGGCGGACACTATCTTTATATTCATCTTTTCCACGTGCACGTGCTAAATATTCAGGATTATCGGTTTCTTCTTCCATTTCAACAATTGCTCTCTCCGCATCTTCTTTCTCGTTCGGATCTTGGGCAGCAGCAATCGCTTGAGCCTGATTCATACGTGCTACCTTTTCTTCATCGGGAAAAATTCCTTCCTGAACTCGTTGTTTATAAAAGTCATCAACTGTCATCACAGGCAGACTAGGATAGCCCATACCGAAAACAGCCTTCTGCGCATCGCTTTTCGTAATAATGAATGGTTGCAGAGGCTTTGGCGGGGGTTTGCCATGTGAATGTTTCTCATGCCCATGTTGTTGTTTAAGACTGTTTATATCTGTAGGATCCTTGCCTTGAACAGACGCTTCGGTGCTTGATTTCGCTGTATGCAGTTTGCGCATTTCCAACATTTGTTTTTCCATTTTGATGCTTTGTAATTCTTCATTGCTTTCAATTATGCCTTTCTTTATGTAATTTACGAAAAATTCCCGTTTGGCTTCATCGTCGATTGTTTGATTCCTGACGGCATCGCGCATAATTTTTATTTGCTCTTCCAGTTCTTTTTTTCGACGAAATTGAACAATTTTATCATTACGCGCATGAGCGGCACGCATTAATTCCGTTAACTCGTTGTTTGTACCGGTAGTGTCATCATTCCCGGTATTTGATGGTGTGTCTTGTGGGTATTTGCAGAGCTCGTATTCCTGGCAACGTTGTAAATAATCTCTGTAAGATAAATTATTAAATAAATTATAAAACGATGTTTCAAATGAATGCAATCTCACTTAAAATATATTTCTGCAACCTCAAGTATAGTGGATCGCTCGCGGGTGTTTAACTTCAGAGTCAACTTCCCCAAGAAGAAGGGAAGCAATAGATACTGCAAGCTTTCCGTAGTCACCTCATCGAGCACCTCATTCGGACTGAACAAACCAATGTCGCTGACGACTTTTGTAGCCTGCTCTAAGTGTTCCATAGCTGACTGCACTTTATTCTGAAAAGGATTCACTATATAATTTGGTTAATTAGACTTTTATTACGATTTACTTTATATTCAGGACCATTGGATGGCAACGAAGTCTTCTCTAATTCCTCATGTAAATTCCAACCATCCATAAAAATATCGTGCAATTTCTTTTCGCCATCTGTACTAACGTCCGGCATCCTCCTACACCACAATTTTTATTTTATATAATACCGAAGAAATTAATATCGCAACTATAAACAGCAAAAGTTATGCTATTAAAACCAATCGCTCTGAATTTTAGTGAATAATCAGCTGATCGATATTTTTTTCGCAACACATTTCGGTGACCCCACAGTGGCGAAATAAAAATATGTTTTTTAAGGATATTACGCTGTTATATCAACGTTTGTGATTCAGTTTTGAGCAATTCACAAAACCTTAAATTTGGTTATTTTTGTAAATATTTGCAAAATTCAGAGCATCTTTACCGCCACACAAATTCGCCGTTTTTTGACGTTTTTGTTGTTGTAAACAAAAACAACAACAATTTTTCTTGTCGCTCTCGCTTAATTTCTGAGAAAAAGGTCCTTGAATTTAAAAATCCTTTAAGTTGTATCTTGTAAACTAAACACAGTATCGGTATAATATAGCACCCATTTTCATTTTTGAATGAGAAGAACCAAGTCTTGAACGCAACCATGGTTGCCTAAATATCAATTTTATAAATGGGAAAAATTGGGTAGCATTAAAGTGTAAAATAAGGCGTTATTATCACAATATAGAAGTGTTCAAAACAAATTTTCTCGCAAATTAATGCAGTAATTTTCTGAAAAAAATACGCGCAGAAAGGAGGAAGGGTACTGCTTTTAAATATGGACTGAATTAAGTATGGTATGTATATGTTATTTGGATAAAAAAATTAATGAATAGAAAATAATAGTAGTAAAAATAAAATGAAAGTTTCGGGAAATGTTTAATTTTTGGGCAAAACTGAAAGGTGAAGATTAAAAAGGCATTAAGAATGTTCATAAAGATGTATATTTTATAACATTTTGTTGTATGGTTTATGAGATTTTGACATTTTTTTGAAAATTAAAACGGGCATAATTCTAAACCTAAAGGTATGCGAAAAATTCTTTTTATTTAGTGTTAATTGGACCCCATTATGCCCACGAAGTCGTATAAAAATTATTTTAGAGAGTTTGTGCGGAGGTAAAGTTAAGCCCAAAATTCGAATGTAAAGGATATATTTTTATTCATGAACAGACATTTAACATTAGTTAAATGTCACTCACATTGAATAGCTCTAATGGAATTTAGTTGATTATACAATGGAAAGTTAGACTGGATCATAGTCAACAACGTCTAAGTTTATAAGTCACGTTCCATATGTCGCAGAAAGATTCTCGAAGTCTATTTATTAATGGAAATTAATATGGTTTAGTTGCTGAGTATTTAGAATGGACATATCTGTATATATTGGATGATCGATGATCGAACGATTATTTAGATTGTCTACCCCAAACAAAGGAAACTTTGGAAACTTGCAAAGCTAAGAAATGAAGACTAGACGAGGTCGATGGCGAATTCCGCGATTCATCTGTTGATAATTATTTCCGCGACGAAGATCCTCCATCTCCAAAATTCGTCACACAAATAAAAATGCGAAGCAAAACCCAAGAAAAATAAATTATCGGAAGCATTTTATTTTTTTTATATTTCCTTAGTTGGTGGGATTGAAGATATAATTTTGGAAATTGCACTAATTTTCCAAACTTTTAATGTCTATCTGGATTTCATAAGTAATGTAAGCGATTCGCGAACACGAAGTATATATACCATAAATAATGTTCGCTTTGCGGATTTCCTTTTCTTGTACTTCCTTTTATCCATATTCAAATATTTGAAACTTTCAAAAAAAAAAAACCAATTTAAATAATGTCAAAATAAGTTAGCGTTACTAAACTAATAACAATTTAGCATACATTTTCGTACAAAATTAGGATTGATTTTTGTTTTATAACCCATTCCGTTTTCAATTTCTCGAAATTGTAGTAAATTTATACATCATTGTAATTTCGTTTGACACTCTCTTCTATGGCGAAGCTGAATAAATATTCTCAGTTTCCCTCGAAATTGAGTTAATCAACGAAATTGCGTAATTTCGGTATAGTGTGAACATAGTATAAGTGTAACCGGGAACAATTCTTCGCCGGAATTTAGGTGTTTACCTGTCATCATCAAGTGTATTCTGAATATTTTATCATTAACAAAGTTATAATGATATATACGTGAATTAACCTTATTCCGTTGAATTTTCTTATTTTCCTCCGAAACGAACACATCAAGGTATTAATTTCTTTGTACGTTTTAGAAGACCGACCTTCACCTCTTTTTTGTTGTATACAACATGACACATTCTTATTACCTTTGTTCATGTAAATTTGGTACGTTCATATTATTTTATCGAAATTTTTTCCCACAAACTAATTTGATTTACAAAATTAAGCCGCAAAATATATTTATATTAACTCTGTATTTAGTTTAACTCTGATTCATTAAACATTTCATAGTCGTTTAGTTTAACTCTGATTCATTAAAAATTTCATAGTCGGAATCAGATTTCATATCAGTAATTTGAAATAAGGTAGAAAATACACAGTATTAGGAGATAAATATAATAAGCCTTATAAAATGGGACTAATGTAATACCTTTATGTAATTGTTTCGAAGAAAAAAATTCGCACTAATAATATCTTTACAACAAAATTATTTCTTTCATAAGCTCCTAGATCCAAGATGGCTACTGATCCCAACAATAGCTAGATATTTCTGGTCTTAACGATAGAAACGAATAGTAAAAAATTAAAAAACGTAGTAGTATAGGTTGTTTAGTTGACAAATCGGTTTTGACATTCAAAAAATTTCACACTGTTTTTTAATGACGAAATGGAAATTTCATTTAATAAACACAGCTAATGAACTTATTACATTCGCAATGTTTAATAACCTTGGGAAATAGGTTCGTTGACGTCTTTTTATTGCCAAAATTGCGAGTGACATTTGTTGAAAATAACAGCAAAATATTGTTTACCAATTTATCACTAGAGACCTTTTGTGTCCATTTGAGCATATAATGGGTGATTACGATTCTGATGAAGAACAGTCGCAATTTAACAAGTTGCGTTATGCGAAGGTTCCGAGGGGAATGTTTGTCAGTGGTTGGGACGACGATAATGATGATACAATCGAAGAGGATAAGAATCCTGAAGGTAAGAGTAATAGAATAAAACATTTTCTTCTGAAGGAATCATAAATTGTATTCAATAATAGCCAGTCTTGAAAGAATGATATTATGGGCAGTAAACAAACATAAAATCAATGAAATACGACAAATATTGAAATTAGATCCAGATACTGTAAATGCTGTGGATGCAGATGGATATACGCCGTTGCATCAGTAATTACAAGTTTACAAATTAAAAATTTTACGTATACAATATATTTTTTTAAAAGAGCCTGCTACAACAATTTTATGGATATTGCAAAACTGCTTTTACAATACAAAGCGAATCCGAATGCGCGGACTAATTTGGGCTGGACACCTTTACATTCAGCTTGTAAGTGGAATAATGCTGAATGTGCGCAACTGCTGCTGCAGCATGGGGCTGATGTGAATGCAGGTTCGGAGGGTCAGCAGACACCATTACATGTGGCAGCGACCGTATCGGATTGCCGAAGCACGGCAACGGTATTGCTATTGGATCATAATATTAACGCGCAAGCGCTAAATAACTCGGAGGAAACAGCAGCCGATATTGCAAGACGTTCTGGACTGACATACCCTATTTTTGAAATGGGTCATCCGGCGTATGCCTGTCAAACAGGACTGATAGACTAGAGTTCGATCCTATGAATATTGCAATTAAATATATTTGAAATTCTGATTTGCTATTACATCACATATAAATGTCCGTAACACAAATCAAAAATACTTTATTTTTATGTAACAAAAATTCTAAGAATTAATTTCAGCACGCTTGTGGCAGGCGCAGAAAATGCTCGTAGAAAGATTTAGTGTAGTCCATCATTTGATCCTGCATGGCCGCTGGTACGAAATTCGGGTTGCCCTGTCCACCTTCAATGCTTCCTTTCTGGGTGAACCGCATGTAACTAGCCACTGTGGTTTCAGGTGGTAAAACAGCATTGTCCTCAACAATACAACAGTCCTTGAGTATGCAACGTCTGCCCTGCAATAATCCAATCTATAATTGTTTAATATATAGAATAAATCCAACTAACTATAACAGCATTCTTTCCAATATATACAAACGATCCAATAACGGCTGCTGATACCACTGCGTCTTCACCGATAAATACATGATCACCAATGTGCATCGGAAAGAAAGCGATGCCTTTGCTGAACTGTTTATAGGGCGGACGTATAACAGCATTTTTGCTTATTACGCAGTAGCGTCCGGTCCGTACATTGGCCAAGTCGCCACGTATGATTGCTCCGCTTTGGACAATTACTTTACCATTAAGCACTATATTTTGTGAACCACAGAGCACGGTTTGTCGTGAAACTTTATTACCGGAAGCCTAAGGGCAGGGCTAGATGACATCATGGATGCGGCAATTCAATTACTATTTTAAGAACTCACAGTCTCTACGTATTCATCCTTACTATAGTATGTGTCCGGTACCTCCATAGCTATATTCAGTGGAAACAAATATTTCTATCTTTTACAAATTATCCCTTGATTTCATTTGCTTACTTTTCGCAACAGCTGTGAGATCTACTTAGTTCAAGAAGCACTGGAAGACGGTATTGCCATATAAAGCAAATTATTGGGAATATTGAATGAAGTGCGCAAAATGTGTATGCCTTTTCAAGATTTACATCGCCTCGTTACTAGCTATTCCAGTTGCCTTTCAACTATATGCGATAGTTTCTTCAGAGATAAAGAGGTGGAACAATCACATTAATGTGTGTGCGCATTTTGGCACACATTCATTCAATGGTACACTTTTCTTAGGAATTTGGTTCAATAAATTCGAGATACTTGTACCCAGGCCAACGAGATCCACACTTGCGTTTTTGCATAGGCAAGGTTTCTAGGAAATTCTTTTTAATAATTTACAGCAACGAGTGTCCTATCTCTTTATTTCACGTTTCACGTAATATAATATTGCATCTTCTTAATTTGGTATTTAAATAAATTGTAATATTTGATAGTTTTAATATCTGCAGGACGATGGGGTCCGTCAAATTTTTGTTTCTAAAACTGTAAAATGTCGATGCATAAAAAACGAAATATTAAGCTGCGGAATTGGGTTTATGTTTTTAGAAATGTAAACTTTTTGGATCGTAAAAATACTTTGAACAGAGAACGAGAATTGACCCACTGTGGTATTAACAACAGAACATGAAACCTTAAATGAGTCGATGATTGTCTCTTTAGTTTGAACGTTCATGGTTATTTCATTCTTGCCGAATTTTATTTCAATTCTAGGCAAAATCTTTACTCCATATTTATCACTGCGTTATATCAAAGAAATGACCGTTGGTAGAATCTAAAGTCTCATTTGCGTACAATTTTATTTTGGTGTTAATTTTTTCAGTGTTCTTAAAGTGCTTGCTAACGCTCCTGAGCAAGTTACTTCCTCTCTTCTATATTTTGAAACATGTGTAAGAGTATGTGTGAACTTGGTGAGATTTATGAAAGGAACAAGTTCGTATCTTAAATCTTTTGTTCTTGCCAGTAAAAGTGTTGAAGGTCTCAATGTTTCTTTTAAATAAACCGTTACAAATAAAAATTTGAATTGAAAAACACAAACAATAACTAAAACATTTTAATAAAAGTGATGAAGAGTGCTAACAAACATACATGCATAATAAACAACTTATTAAAAGAGGAGAAAGAATTACCAAAGGTATGAAATAAAGAATTTCATCAAACAACAAAACCAACAAAATTAAGAAAAGCATCATTGCTGTAGGTTCAGGTTTTACTGATCTCTAAAAGTTTATTAACCCTCATCTTAATGACCTTCAGAGTTAAAATTATTTATCAATACGCAAGATTATAGGTGCAAAATGGCAAAAACTGTTATCGATAAAATTGTTTAAATCAAGCACGTTACATATTTACATATATGTATATAGAAAAAAAGAATGGATAACAATTTCGTAATTAAAATAATTTAAAGCTACATAGTAGGAAATGGAGATTCGATGATTTTATGACTAATCGAATATAAATTTACTAAAGTATTTGTGAGAATTTTTAAGAAAACTTTTAAGAGAACATCAAATTTACTCAATACATAAATATTCCACTAATAAAATTTACGATGTGGTAGATATATTATAACGAAAGGAATTTGTAGTATTACAAACTAATATATTTTATTAAGAATTATAAGGTTTTCATAAAGTTGAAAATATGTAATTATTGCGCTCGTACATTAAATTATATTTGCCGAATTCAGTTTTTAAAATTTTCAGTTAATTAAATTTTCGAAAGTGAATGATTCGACGGTTTTTAATCAATTAATATGGAATCAATTAAATTACTTTTAATTGGTTTAAAAATTTAATTGATTTATACAATCAACCGAACTGACATTGATCGCATCCCATCAACTGTCACCAACAATTGACTACTACAGAAAACGTTCAAAGTTAAAGTTCGATGAGAGCTGTGTGGAAGAAATGGTGCTGGGGGAAAGAAAGAAACACTGAAAAGCACCTGCCTAAAGATGTTATTAAAATGGAAATTAAAAATATATATAAGACAAACTCTCTAAAAAATGTAACGTTATTGTTTAGGTATAATTATTATTAGCCATTTCTGAAAAAAACATAAGTATAAATTAAAAAATAGCTTTAAAACAAAAAATGGCCTAAGTGAACTTGAGAAGTCCCTCGTGGGTTAAAAACCAACAACAATAATTACAGTAAATAAATTAATGTGAAGTAATCGTCAAATCTGTATTTTATTTGTCGATCATTTGATGTTAACCGAAAACTAGCTATACTATTTTGGCCCGCATGTGCTGTAGTTTATGGTTTAATTACTTGTGAAGGTTGCAATTATTTCAAATGTGTTTGGTGTTGTTGCTGCTATTGTGGTTGTTATTATTGTTATGGTTCAGCTGTTGCATATCCAATGCATGAACATCTCTTTTATTTTTATTCCGCTTATCGTGTTGTCTTGTTTGGTATTAAGCACGTTTTTATTTAATTTAAATTCAAAACAATGTTTCTTCTTTTTGACTACCTATGGAAAGGTTGCATAATTAATACAACCAACACCAATCACAGAAACCCTTCAACCAGTGCACTGTCTGACTGACGGGAAATATTTGACTGCTTGAACTGCATCTGCTTTACAGCCATTTTAATGGAATAAAATATTTCCATCAAGCCATTGAATTGAAAGTTTCCGCTACATGAAAAATTTTAGGGACCTCTATAGAGGAGAGAAAGAAAGAAAAGAAAGAGAGAGAAGGAAATGTTTTGTTATGTTTCGTTGAGGGAATTTATGGTAAATTGATTTCATTGGAAGGTGGTCATTTATTTGTATATGAAGGTGAGTACTTTCTTTACATTGTTGTGACATTGAATTTGAAATGTAGAAAAAAATAGTTATAAATGAAGGGCATTTGTCTTTGTGATGCTTTTATCAGAACTGCCGAAGGGACTCAAATGACGGACTGGGTTCGAGGTAATTTTTTTGAATACTTTCCCACGATTTAAGAATTCTGACTCATTTCGGTTGTTTTAACGGAATGATTGCTTACCACGCCGCTATCGAGGAATATTCTCGACATTTGTTTGGGACATTCCAAGCATTGTGAACGCAGTCCTTGTTCCTTTTTTTCAAGGAAATATTATTTCATTTAAATGTAAGTTAGTTATTCCCCTTTATGTCAGACTACAAATTTAATGAATACCGCTATGATAAAGAAAAGAATTATTGAATGAATTTTTTTTGCTGAAATTGGTGTAAGTCTCGCTAATAATTTCGCCTAATTCCTGCCTAAATAATTTTCTTATACTTAGCCTCTTCTCCTATTGATAAAACCTTGAATTTATTCACATGTTTTCGTGAATGTGCTCGCTCAAAATGTTATTGATTTCAAGTCTTGAAACTAGAACTCCAACAAAGATAAGTCATTCAAGAATGAATACGCTCGTTCGTAAGAGAACGTAAGAGGACAAAAGAATAACAGTTAAGAATTAAAACAGTTAGAAAACGTTGCGTGTGCGTTGGCTGGCAACTGGTTGTCTGGTTGTCTGGTTGTTTGATCTTGAATTTGAAAAAGTTCTGTTTGTTATTGACCGGATTTAAGGTGACCCACTGCCAGATTTTATATGATTTTTATGCTGCCTTTTTGCTTCGTTAGCAGCTAGTCGTCAGTCAGTCAATATTCATTCATCGTTCGTGTTCGAAAAGTCCAATATTAAGGCAATTGCTCACTATTTACGCATTTGTTTGGGTAATAAACTATAAAATATATTCAGAAGAAATGACAACTACAATCAAAACGATTGTAGATATTAAAATGTACTGTTGGCTCGCTGACAAATTCATTGAAGATAAAAATAATCCAAAATGCGTTGCGTTATATTGGAAAAAGAAAATGTCGACGTTATTGTAACGTATCTATGAAACGTAGGCTATTTTGCCTTCACATATTCATAACATCAATAAAAAAAACAACAACGATATCGTCGGTAATATGAAGGAGAAGTCTCGATAAATTTGATCGGCATTCTCTGTTTGCCTTATTAAATGTTTTTAATAGAAATGCGTGCGGAGTATACCTTATTTTTCACAAAAAAATTAAAAAAATTAGACTGAATTTTTACTAAGAAACTAAAATATCTTCCTTACTTTAAATCAAATTATGTTAAGAAAGTTCTATATAGGGAATTTTTTGCGTAAGGTACAACGCAGCGTCATAGATAAACTCTCTCTATTAGAGGTTCTTTATCTCCGCTAAAGGGGCGAAATGACTATAAAAAAATGCCTATAGTGAATAGAAAATGCTTTTTAATGACCATAAAAAATTATTCAAATCAGGAGGATCTTTTTAGTGTTAGCCCAGAAAACTGTAGACGGGATTTTTTAGTAAAAAATCTCCCGCTCATCCAGATGGTTTAAAAACCAGATCCAAATGGTTTTTTGTTTTTAATTAGTTCTTTCTTATTTGAAAATTGATCATTGGTGTTATTGATATTTGGTCTTCAGTATTATAAACGATTATTTTTACTAGATTATTAAAATCGATACTGAATTGGGTATTGAAATATTATATTATATGTTTCATATTGTACTTTAATGTTTATTTAAGAATTCACTAGATTTACTAGATATCCAATACTCGATATAAAATTTGTTACTCTTTGTCATACGGAATATATGTATTCTTAATATAAAATATATTATTAAATTGTTCAGTATTACCGATTTATATGAAATATTTGGAATTATATTCGATATTCTTTGGTATTCAGTTCTGTATAATAATGGTTTTTAAAGGCCTTTACATGCACGTTTCCAAAAATTTAAAATTCAATTAAGGGTTGAATTCAAATAACTTCAAAGAATAAGTTGTTATAATAAAGCCGAATAATAATAAAGGCGAAATATTTATTTAATGAGTTAACCAGCTGTTTTTTAAATGCACTGAATTTGTAATGAAAAATTCAGTGAGTTGAATGTGTAATTATAAACAACTATTATTTCTTGCCTTTCCACGAAAGTGATCTTATACGGCCTAAAAGGAAATTAGTTTTCTGTAAAGTTTATTATGCTAATATGGTTCCAAAATCGTTATGTCATATAAAATGTATGACATAAATTTATTTCATTAGTCCTCCAGGAGAAATTAAACTATGTGGAATGAATGTATCGGAAAAATCACAATTTAAGGCACTTAGAAAACTAATTGGGAAGTCCCATTGATCGATAACTTGTCGCTAGTAATTTAGTTCGTATGACATTTATGTAACATACATAGAGTATGGGAGCCCAGACTAATGATTTAATTAGTCTTGACGTTACATGATAGGACGCGATGGCAATCTATCATACTGTGGTTTGCATAAACGATTGTTCAGAACGTGTCGGGGCGTATGAACCTATTGAAATTTGGTTTCCCTTCGTCACGTTACGACAGTGTTTTAAAAAGCTATTTTCACTTTATAGGCTTCCGAAGCAAAATGTATGGAACACAGCGGGACAGTTAGATGTAAATGGCTTATTTAATTGTCCTCATCGAACATAATATTGAACATAATATTCATACTTATAAGTCTTGACAACTTCACTAATCGCTATGATTCAGGTTAACTTATATAGATTTCGAATTATGTGTGTTTTGACTTACTTGCTTAGTGATTTTGAATTATGTATATACATATCACTTGTATGTACATCGGCAATATTAAATTTATACACGATTTTTCGAACTAAATAAAGTTATTTAATTAATCTCAGACTATATGATTTTGACATGACATAGAACTTATCCCTTATAGGGAGCTCATCTTTTTTTACACCGTTGTTTTGAACGAATTTCTGAGAAATGTATAATTCATGTAGGAGTGTTGGCGTATATAAGACGATGATAAAAAAATAAGATTATAATATCTACAATAAAACAATAAATAAATAAGTAAACCTCTCCCAATAAAATCCAAAGATAGCGTTTGTTTGACAAAATATATGATAAAAATATACTAATTTTTTAATTATAATATCCTCATTTTTATTATTTAATTTAAAGATCTTGCTATAAATATACTAGTACATATTCTTAAAATTTTGTTGGTGGACAGACAAACAATTTATTTATAAGGGAACTCATCTAAAGCTCGTGAAAGGTGAGTCGTTAGTGTTTTAATTTGAATGAATTTAATTAAACCCCAGAAATGCCAAGTCCTATATCTCGTTGAGGACATCCCGTTGTCCCGTTTCTCAGCTTTTTGCCAACTAAATTGTGTTCAATTAATGAGACAATTAAACATTGAAAAGGCGTTCTATGCATTTGTACATTTTCCAAGGAAGTAATAAATACACAGACATACATAAAAACATTCAAACATTGGGCGAGGTTGCGACGTTAATTAAAAAATCTTCCTCTTTCTCATTAATTAATTTTTTTACAATTCAATGTCAATGCTAGATGTTGCCTTTTTTATTATGTTGATCCAATTAACGAGGCTTATATAAAATAATAAAATATGCCAGAGTCATGTCAAAGTGGCGGCAATTAAAATATAACAGGAACAATATAACAACAATAAAGCAACAACGAAAATAAAAATAGCAACAACAACACCAATAACGACAAGAAACGACAAACGACAAACAACAAGAAACAACGACATCAATTCTTAATAAACTACGCGTGCTTTTAAAGTAAATTATAAATTGGATTTTATTGTTTTACTTGTCTTTCATTAATTTTAATTCAGTTATGCATAAAAGCATTGACCCCGAGTACTTGCCGTTTTCATTTCCATGTCATTTGGCTGAAATGACAAAAAATGTTGGATTTGGTTGAGAGATTCGAGACAGGCATACTAAAAGGGGTGGCAATTGAAAGATTGGTAGAAGTCGGCTTAGCACTTGATCCGCTTGATCTATTTCCGTTTATAGTTAACGAGCAGTAGCCAATGAGTCAGCGTGTTAGTCCTTCGGTGGGGTCATTTTTGGCTTTTCGTCTTTGAATTTGAATTAAATACAATTCGATTGCTATGACTATCATAAAACGAACGATGAACGATGAATGCGAATTAGCAATGAATTATGGTTTTTGTTTTGTTTTCATTGGTTCATGCTTTTCATTGATTCGTGTTGATTTTTCATTGATTTATTCGTCGACATTGCAGGTTGATTCGTACTACCAAATTGTAATGCCATTTTATACAACTATTAATTAATTTTTAATAAAAAAATCTCAACCTTTAACAAGAATTGAAATGCGTTTTAAACCTTGTCAAGGTATTCGGTCACACATGATCTGATTTACCAATTCAATTGTTCGGATATTGATCGATCATTCGGGTGGGCTTTTTCACGATAGCAATTAGTTTCAGCCTTTTTTCATTTAACCAACGGGTTCTAATTTCCGGTAATTGTGTTCAATTAATTAGTTTCGTTTGGGTATTTTTGCTTCAGAGAAGAGAGGTGAGAAGTTTGTAAGGCCTTTTCCATTCGCGTCTTCTTCTATTTAACACGTAGTATTATTCTTCAATATATTGAAATGAGCGGTCGTAAGAATTCAAGGCCAAAAGATATCTTCATTTCCATCTTAATCATTTGGGGTTTTGTAATTAACACAGATCAGAATTTAAATGTTTAAAATTAAATTGGAAACTAATTGGCGATTGTGTAAATGCTGTATAAGAGTTACTGAGAAATTCAAGCTTTTGGATAAACTGCGGTACCGAATCTCGAACAATAACAAGAGCCTCTTTTTAAAATCGCTTCAGTACTTATAGCATATCATCAATATCATCATTAACATTATCATCATCGTTATCATCACATAAATAGCACCAGTAAATTTAAAACATTAAAAGCTACCAAAATACCAACGAAAAACCCAACAACAACAACAACAAACAGCATCAATGATATTAACAACTTTTGTAATTAAATACAAATATATTTAATCCACTGTTTCTTTTATTTCTCTTGTTTTTGCTTTGAAAAGACCTGCGAAGATTATTATGAGTTAAAAAAACGATTTAAAAAGAAACAATATGAAATAATAAAAAAAGCCTAAACAAAAAAACCATTCTCCGTTGTAAGAATAAGATTCATAATCATTCGCCTCGAATTGACGAATTGACGGACAGTATTAAAGTAAAATCGTGCATGGAAAGCCAAAATGCGAAATGTACACGAGCGTATTAACAGTAAAACCATGGTCATGTGGGTTTTCTGTCTCCTCTGGCTGCTTCTTCAAATACCACTCGGCAGCCACTCGAATATTTCAGAATCTTTAATTGTTCAAGAGTGAGGTTTTAAAGAGTGAATTAAAGTTAAAGGAAGGTAATATAAATAATTGCAGCCCGCTAAAGTTTATTACAATTTTCTTTTGGTTCTTCTTCCTTTTATGTTTGTGTTTCTTCTTCATAGTTTTATTGTTTTTATTTTTGTTTAAAAATTGTGTTTCGTGCCCGAAAAAAGAATGAAAAATTATATGAAAATCAAGGACTTGAAACGTTATGCTCAGCTGATTTCAGAGAAGTTAGTTGGTTAATTTGTTGGTCGGTTGGTTGGTTAACAGTTCGCTACAAGGAGATTGGATACAGTGTGAGACAGAGTAGTGGTGGGGGAATCGTTTAAGTCTGCATTTTTTGTTCAACGTAGGATCAAAAATTTAATGTTAGAATGAATTTAAAGCGGGTTTAGCAAGTCGTTAATTTCTTTTTATTGGTAGAATATAAACATTTATAAAGATATTTAATTAACTGCTTTTGATAAACTAATTAAATATATCTAGTTAGTTATAGTTCAATCAGCAATTCTATTGTTGCTGTTTACAGATTTATTTAAATTTAAGAGTTGTTAAAATTTTAGATCTATTTTCAATTTTTGAAGTGCCTTGCTTTGATTTGAAATTTTATTATAGATATTTTTGCTTTTAGTTATCCGTTAATTATTCCGTTTTTATGTTACGATGTATTTTTAATTCAAATTGAGTCCTTTTTTAACTGCAATTTTATTTATTTTTATATTTGAATTTTGATTTATTTAATTTGATTCTTTCTTGATTTATCTAATTTGACTCATGGCCCTGAGGAGATGGGGATATATTAGGTTTAGTCTAATAGGCAGGTATTTTCAGAATTATCGAAATCACTTCCGGAGTCGTTTTAGCCACGTCCATCTGTCTATCTATCCGTCTGTCATCTGTACGTCGCCCGACTGTCTGTGGAAACTACGATTACAGAAAAACGACTAATATTCATATTAGAAAATGGACATAATTGGATCAGTGTCTGATCCAATTGAAGCTGAAATTTTCGGGCTAGCGGTGTTGGGTATTATAAATTAAAAGAAAATTGTTATGACATGCGTTAGTAGATCAATCAAGTAAATCAACCAAGGAAAGGGAAATGTAAATAATATTAAAAGTATATAAGTATGAGCCTTCGGCCTTTAATTTCCTAATTCTTTTATTTCCGTGTTTAATTTCATTGCCTTTTTTATATTTAACTCCTACCCTTATCTTTAGATAATTCTTATATTTATTTCCTGTTTGTTTCTGTTTATATTTTAAGTGTTGTTCACTTGTATGAATATTTTCAATTTGATTTTGTGTTTTTATTTTCATTTAATATTTTATAGAAAAATTTTCATAATACATTTTTATTCCTACATAAAGCTGATTTTTAGTTTTATTTCTTCTTATTTCTTTACTATATCTAATTATTCGTTAATATATGTAATTATATATGTTATTATTTCATATTATGTCTAATTCCATAGTAATTTCTGTTTTAGTTATTGTTTTAATTTATACGTTTTTTTAAATTTTAAATTTTACATTCCAGTATTTAGAATATAATTTATTTTAAATTTTTATTAATTTAGTTTTGCTTATTGGCTTTATTTTTTGGTTTTTTTAAGAATAATTTTATTCATTATTTTGAATTTACTTTTATTGGTTTTTACTTTTTATTCTTTTCTTCTTATCTATAAATTTATTAGTGATATACATCTCTTAAAAAAGAATAAGTGAATAAGTGAATAAGTGAAATATACAAAACCATAAATCAACCATAAAACAAGGCAAGATTAACCAGAATAGCTTTCCCTTTTACAAAGCATCATCGGCAACTTAAACGTAAGACATCCTTAAATCGAATATATAAATTTAAGATTCAAATATATAATTTATGACAAATATTCGCATATTTTTAGATGGTTTCTTTCTAAGTCATCGTAAGAAAAACCTGAATAAATTGAAATAAATTGAAAACAAAAAGAAAATCATAAGTTTAACTACTGAAAGAGTCTATTTCGAATGCCTCGACTTAAATCCAATCGGCTGCATTCAGAGTGCAATAAATCATGCCCCGGTGTTTTTGTCTTCTAGAAAAAACTAAAAAATATTACAAATTTTGCTCATGCGTTCTTCAATGTGTGCTCAAGTAGTTTACGCGACTATTTATCGCGTACTATTCAAAATTTGTAACGAAATAATAATGTAATATATTAAATATAACTAATTCTTAGTCATAAAAATTTGTCAGCTTTAGCTTCTTAATACATGAATGGAGTTGTTGTAGGAACATAAAAAGCCATATATACATTACATTTACGTATATATAATTTAAAATGAATTCATTTATTCTTCTCTTTAAAATCCAACCTTTACCGCATACGATTAGGCAAATCTCGATTTGAAAAAAAACAACTCGGAATCGTGCTTCGTGAGAGATGAAAACCATCATAACGCCGCATGCCTTCTTCCCTCTCGTCTCTCCCCTAATGCTATGCCGAACAGAGCAGAACAACCTTCTTCATTTCCAAGAGTTGTAACGATATTAGTAAATGTTGCTATTGCTGTTACAGCTGTTACGCTACTGCTGTGGTAGCTGCAATCAACTCAGCACGGTGGCGGCTGGATACCGTGGGCTAAGGTCACCATGAACTTTTTATGCTATCGTGAGTTGCTATGCTTCGATGACGTTTGAGGTCTCTGATTGTTGGCGATTGGCATTGTTATTGCTCTTTTTGTTTGTGTTGTTGCTGTAGTTGTTGCTAATTATGTTGGGTTTTCTTCTTTAAAAAACTTTAAACTTCGCTGAAAAAATAGGCGCTAACATTCTTGTGGAATTATGTGACGAATTTTCTACCGGTAGTTGCACCATTTTTATATAATTTAACGACTAAGTTTTGAAAGTTATTTGGTGTTATTGAAACCATTACATTTTGGAAAATGATAAATATTTCTTTGAAAGAATGTTAAATAAATATCATTAAAAAATTTTACTCTGTTCGTTCTTCTCATTATTATTTATTTCTTTTACCCAATTCGTTCATTTCCTTAAAGTCTTTTAATTTAACCTCTAGTATCTTTCAATAAATTAATTCTTTTAAATCAACAACTAAACAAATATTATAACTAATATTTGTGCAAATTCAATAAAATTCTATAAACTTATTAGAATTTTTTTTGAACATGTATAAAATCAGTTTCGTTTCCGGTAAATTACAAATGTTTCGCTTTCCATTCTACGCCAACGTTTAGTACCCGATCTCCTGAAAAGCAGTGACCATCAGCCACCACGTTTGAACAGTAGTAGTAACACCACCATCGGCAGTAATACCAAGCAACAAAAGCAAGCCACATTGAACACAATACGAGAGGTATTTCAGGGTCTCGTCTCGAGTGTTGTTCGATTTCCACTTCAGCGAGAGGTATTAAATTACGTATAGAGTAAACAAAAAAAAAATAACGAAATAGAAAAAAAGAAAAAAAAAAAGAAAAAGACAAACGACGCTACATGCCTTTTTTAAATAAAGAATTCAAAAGCCATTATATTGGTAAGCAGAAGCTCTGGAGGCTTAGCTCAAACTCAATAATCATTAGCCTCTTCAGGATTTCTGCAGTTTCGTTAATTATTTAGCATGATTTTATTTTTCTTTAACTGTTATTAATCTAGCAGTTATTTTGCTCTTACTATTGCTCATTAAAATTATTTTTTCTGAAAAATTAATGTCTGCTTTTGACACCTTGAATGCAGAATGCCGTTTGTAATGATTACAAAAGAACTCAAGTTTTATACCATTTGATTTGTTTTATTATTGGAACGGTATCGTTGGCGAAGTCGAAGACAGATTCACTCGATAGGAATTAACTTAATCTTAAATAGTTGGTGAATTTCGATGCCGTACTTCATGGATGAATTTGGCGAAAATGGGTGATTTTGTTCTGCTGTTTCGCCTACTTTATGAAATTAATTGGATTTTCTGTGTATTTAGACATATTTTAAGGCTCTTTTATATACCCTTAAAGTCAAACATTTACATCGGGGATCAAAATTTATGGCACTAATGCACTCCCATACAATGCGGGCCATGCCGGGGGACACTGGTCTTTACACTAAATACCGAATATCGGCATGAAATTATGTGTATGTACATACTTTACTCCCTCTTGGACCTTTAATTGTTGAAATTGCGAGAGGTCAGACTAATGTCACGCTTATTTCTTAGAAACATTATTTACTTCTACTACATTACGCTTACTTCTTAGTCCTTTCGCTCGAATCGGTATGTTTCATATACTTATTTAATAAATTACGCTTGAATAAGTATATGAACCACACCCATTTAATAAATTAAAGCTAATCTTTTTATTTGTCCAACTCTGTTTTGCTTTTATTATGGTTTCTTCGAAAATTTATGATTATTTTTCTAAAAATTATTTAAGACCATCTACAAATATGCATTTTAATTTTAATGATGTAATTTCTGTAAAGAAACACTTTTTCTAAACTAAATGGTAAAATTGATCACCATAGTGAGCCACTCATTCATCATTTTCCCAACAAAGCTCGCTGTTATTTTTACACGGTAAATACATTGCTCAGAAATTCGCGCAATGCAAGACCTTGTAACGAAAATACGTTGTATAAGTAAATTGGAGGATACATTCCATGTCATGCGAAAACCATGTAAAATGAAACAAAGAATTACATTTAGTTCGAAACGCCGTTTTAAAGATGTGTTGAAGACTGTGAAAATTCTAGTGGTGCGCGATATACGTATGAAATTTTATGATCAATTTAAACCTAAAATAGAAGAAAAATAACAACGAAGAAAAAAATCTATATATTAATCAATTGCTTACAACGATCTGAACCAAAATAGGTACCATCACTAGAGTTGGGTATCATCACCTACATCCATCGAGCTCTAAAATGGAGAATTTCATCCTCTTTGTTCGAAAAATCTATTAGAGAAAATTGATGCAACTCTTGATATCCAGCAAAGCAATTTTTGATAGCTTGTTCGAATTTTGGGACGTTCGATGTTTCGATAAAGTATTAAGAATACGATTCAGCATTCACCAATTATTAGACCTTCACAATGGATATGTTATGAAGGTCTATTAAGGGGATATCCCAGTAATTACTAGGTTGCTACCTAGTTTTTCAAGTGTGGTAAAACCTGAATCTTTTTCGATGTATTTTTCGATGTATAGATTACAAAGGCTACAATTCTATTGTATTAGCCTAAAAAATTTACAAAAGAGAATTTTTTAACCATGTAATTTTAAATTCGTGTCAAAAAAACGTGGAAAAACGGCGCCGTATTTAAATGAAGTATATTTTCTCAAAATATTGATTAAAACGGTTTGTCGGACTGGACCGAGGTGAGTTTTTATCTAGCTGAACCTTGATCTTTTAAGAAATATTTATAACATAATACATACCGTTGAATATCTTTTAATAAATTTTATTTTATTTATTTTTCAACAAGTTTCAATAAATTGCTTTTAAAAGATGTGTTTTTTAATAAAAACTTTTCGATTATGTGGTGAAACCTCGATTAATGCAAACGATATCGTTTTTATATCAATTAAATCAATAGTCAAATTTAGGATTTTTGTTAACAGTCTTGCACAAAGTACTATAAAAATTTTAAAGGTAATAATTTGATGATTTTTAATTTTAATTTCTATGATTGATACTCTTTTGCTATTTTTATTATATTTTCATTATATACATGTTTGCAGGAAATTTGTATATACTTTTATTAAATATATATTGTATTAAATATATTTTAAGTCTTTAAATACAATTATTTTTATTGATTTTTAATATTCTTCTGGAGCGATGTATATTACTACAATTAAAATATCGAAATAAATGATTTAGTTACAAATGAAAATGCTAAAACAATATACTTTGAGCTATTATTTCAATATGAGTAGTTGTGCAAAATTTTTGTTATGACTAAAAAGCATTTAGATATTATTGATGAAGCATGTAAATAAGTTAAATACACAAATAAAAACAATTTTTTTTCAATTATTTTAAAATAATTTGTAGCTTTATATTCTTTACAACTAGAAGTGGTTTGTTCTCTAGGAATAATTGTCTAAACCTATAAATTAAGTAGAAAAAATTCAAGTATAAAATATAGAATTTATTAATTTTATAGTTAATTTATTAATAATGTAGTTAATTTTAAATAATGAAATTTTGTTTTCCTCTCAATTTGAAATTTCGGTATTTACCTTTCGAAAAGAATTCTGTAAATTTTGAAAGAATATTACACAGTCGTAAAATTGTTCCTCTAATATTTTTTTAAGAAAGGATCAATTCGTAAAAATTATTACGCATGCTTACCAACGTCTCTTATATGATAAGCATCTTCTCGTGGGAGCCTACAAAGCTGATATTCGTATTAAATTTGTGTATGAGTCTGTCTATCTGTACTCATTGCATGGTATAATTATTTCTGTTTGCACTAAATACAACTGCTGAAAACGAAATCAGAAATTTATAAGAAAAAAAATTAGAATTAGAAATATAATCACATGCGAGAATCGTAAGAAAGAAGAAAAAACATGAAAATTGTAAGAAGTTATTGCTGGCTTTTGGAAATGATTTACGAGTATGAAATTCAACAACAACAACAATAACAGCAGCAACATCACAAACAACAACAGCGATAGTGACAATAAAATCCAGTGGAAGGAACGCGAACGCACGTTAATGAAGCGTTGTGCAGTTGCAGTTTCGAGGATAGGAGGACGTTACCACTCTACCAATACTACCATTACCATTACTAGAACCAATAAAAAATGTATATTAACTAGTAGGTTATAAAAACAAAAACACGAAGAATGGCCCTAGTGATAGATAGAAAGATAAAAAATGTGTTCAATTAAACGGCAGCAGCAACAGCATCTGATGGTTGTTAAAAAAACGTTGCGGTTTGCATGCAACAGCCGGAGCCAATAAGTATAACGCATAAGCTGTTATTATCTTGATGTAATTGCTGTTGCTATTGTTATTGTTATTATTATAATTGTCATTGTTGTTATTATTATTATTATTGTAATTGTTGTTGTTACTACAGATATTACCAGCAAGGTTTCATTAGCTTGCCAGAGCACACCAGCATTGGGTCACCACCAAAAGGCATCAGCGTCACTCGAAAATTGTGTCAGCAACAACAAGGAGAACTATAACAAAATCATTACTAACAATCAATTGGATGGACAGATAAGCATTTACGTTATTTACAACTACATTTATCTATAACTATTTGAAAATAAAGAAAAATAAATATAAATTCAAGACACAGAACTTTTTTCGGGCAAATAAATTTTTTTGTTCTGCATTTGCCTGCGGTTCGTCCGTTCGATATCTTTGAATTCAACGAGGTAATGATTATATTGAATGGTTTGTTTTGAAATGACAACAACAAACGTCTGCCACAACGAGAGCAACAACAACTAGCTCTCGTTGTAGCAGTCATTTATTGTAGTTGTTGCAAATTGTTGTTATTTTATTCAATTGTTTTTGTTCCTGCGTATTTATTTCTGATCATTTGTATTCCACAGAAGGTTTTCCTGAAATACTTTGGCATTTTCTTTTAACACAACAAATTATTTTGTAACTTTTTTTTGTATTTTCTTGCTTTTTTTGAACACGTCACAACCTACTTTTTGCACAGAATATTTATGATATTTTCTCCGAGGGTGCTTTTTAATTTATTTGTAGAAAGAGGTATAAAGGAGGAATATATTTTATAGAAGAATATAAACCATTAAATTTGACCTATATTTAAAAATCAAACCGTCTTCAGCTGAGCTGAAGCTCCGCCGATTTGAATGTATATTTTCTTAGTATATTTCCAAAAACTAAATATTCAAATTGTTAAAATTTTAATTTCTCAAGGGAACTTTTTAATTTTGTCTTTATAAACAGAAAGAAACAGCTAGAAAAATCTTATAGGTGAAAATAAAAAAAAACCTAAAATTAAAAATAAAAGCAACGAATAAAAACAATTTTAGCTCAAAATGAAAACTATGTTTCAGATGGAATATTTTTAATAAATTAGGAAAATATAGTATTTGAGAAATTTTATTAATATTTTCCATGTGGAAGAACTTTTATAAAAAAAAATTGAAAATAAAAAGTAAAGACTAATAAACTATTGAAAACCAAAATCAAACGTACCATTTTAAATTGAATACATATGTACACGTATGTATGCGTATGTTTAAAATTTAACAAAATAAAGAATTTACATAACGTTTTTTTATTACATTTTTACCAAATTTATTTCCTACAAATTATTTTGGTTTTATGCGGCGATTTATATTTTACTTTTTAATTTAGTGGCTTTTATTTTTTGTATTGGCGATATATCGACAATGTATTAATTACTTTAGTGTGGCTTCAGTGCATTGACCGCAGTGTCAAATCCTTGAGACGGTCATTTATGCGGTTGAAACATTTTTCTTTTTTTATTAATTTTTTAAGGTTTTTACAGTTCTTTGACTAAAATTTTTTATTTTAATTCCATCACACGCTACGGTTTCGATACTGAATAAAAAATAACAGGGTATTTTATTGATATAGCTTTATGAATGCTTTTCCTTAATACTTCCATTACAAGTTTACAGGGTCAGACATTTTGCATTCCTGACAAGACGAATGAAAGAGAAGACAAATTTATAGAATTGAAATAAATAAATGAAAGGATGTATTGCTGAAAAAAGGAAGAAGGCATAACAGTTAATTTAAAATCGTTTATTTTCCACCAACAACTCTGTAAGAAATATATGAAAGAAAAAAAAAACAAGAAAAAGAAAGAAAAAACAAAACATAAAAAAGAAAAAAAAGAAAAAAGTAAAAAGAAGATTTCCTGTCATATCGGAGTAATAAATATCAGAAAATATCGGAGCAATAATATCAAACAAAATGCAGTGCAGTTTTAGTTAATAAATTTTTTTGGTGATATCTCGAAATAAAATGAACAAAATTAACCTGAACGATCAACGCTATTCTTTATAAAAATAATATTATTTCTACATTTGGTTCAATTTCATTCATGTTTTTATCTGAACGTACCCATTGGTTTATTTCATACATTGGTTGCTCTCATATGACATTTTGATGGATAGCCTTAGCGATGGCCCACCTCTTACTAATAAAGGGTTCTCCAATAAGAGCGGGTCGATGTTGAAATGGAATGAAACAAGCTGTGTGTGAGATAGTAACGAACTTTTTTATTTGAAAGTATAACTTATGCCATTATGTACGGAATATGACATCGTTCAAACCTCCGCCCCGTTTTCGCTCTGTGGAACGGATCCGAGAGGCCAAATTTTCAATGACTCTGCCGCATAGATTCGGTTGAATTTGAGCGATGGCTTAGGCCATGTTGACTTTGAGGGCATCGATAGATTGCGGAATAAACCCCACAAGAAAAGGTGTCAATTCACGCCACCTCCACGTGAGATAACCATACTCTCAAATCGTTCCAGTAGAATATCTATCGTGGCATACGTTGTGTGGTTCGAACCGCCGTCAATTTGGGCCAAAAGAAATTGGTTATCAACGATCTGTAGTGGCCACCGTTGACGGTGATAGCCAACGACCAACGTCGTTTTGGGAAAAGTACGGAAGTACTGCCACCCGATGAACCTCTTGTGGGTTGGCGTTGTCGCATATAGCGCAATTTTGATTGTTCACATCCAAAAATGCGTCTCGCCGCTAAAGGTGATTTTTCATTTGCAACGTTTGCAATAACGAACACTGAATATTGAGCGCGTATGTGCTGCTCAATAGTGTAACTTGCTTGGTGATTTGGCATTACAGACTGAATTAGAAACACCCGATCCGCCAGACGTCGGCTAAACAACAACCACTACAGACTGTCAATATCGACCAGCTCCTATTGGAAAACCCTTTATTCTACAATGTAACGCATTTTTCTACTGTTTTATTGAAAATTATTAAAAATGTGTATATTTAAAATAAATAATTTTTTATCTTTAGTGGCATTTTTATGACTGCCGCCCATTATTAGTACCTCATAATGTGTTACCAGCATGTGTTACCATTTTGATTATTTTAAATAAAGCTTTAAAAAATTTGTTTTTTTATTTTAGTTAAATGTTTTATTAGATTTTCAATTTCATTACGATGACTAAAAAAAACCCAAAAAATTTTGTACGATGACTCAATTATAAAAAATGCTCGTATATAAAAAAACACAGAAACGAAAATATATTCCACAATGATTCAAACGTTGACAACCTTTGGTAATGTGTCATTGCTTAAGCAACGATAACAAAGTCAAAACGTTTGCAAAATAAACGAATAAATACAACAACGATAACAACAACAAAAAGTGAGAGAGATTCTTCTCTTGGTTTTTTTTAAGATTTTTCAAGACTAATATTTCCAAAAGAAGAGGAATTAATTACGGAAATTAAAAATTTTCCCTTCCCACCTCCTTTTCCCCGTCTTACCGGTATCTCTGTTTTAGAGTTACTTTAATACCACCTTGGGTAGTTAAAGCTATTTAATTTAAATGCCGTTAAATGACAATCGCTAGGCTGACAAAAATTCCACCACCACAACAAAAATCATAAGGCATCAAAATCAACAAACAAAATATACGAGCAAAATTAAAAATACAATCATGTATTCAAATCTTCAAACTCTGTCAATAAAATATGCTTTTATTTATTTTGTGGATTTCAGTCAGTTGAGAGTCAGTTGAGAGCTCCTGAATTTCTTCTATGTTTTCAAGTGATGCATTTAAATTGTGTTTCATTAATTTTGAATCCGATAACAAAAATATAATCATGCATCAATATTTTTATATCTGTTGGTTAGACAATTTTCTTTTAAATATTATGAAAATTTCGTGACGCGTTTATATTGTTTATGATTATTAATTCAATAATTTTGTAGGTTTTACCATAATGACTGAGTGTTAATTATTTTAATTATGTTCGCATTTCATTATATTAATATTTTAAACTACTGTGAGTTAATTTTCCTTTTGTGTGGCTTTTTATTAATGGTTCGTTATTAATATTTTGTTGTTTTCTTTGGGTTTTTTTAATGTATAATATTCTAGTATACCTTGGCCTCATAAGCAATTGCCCATTATATACAATTTAATTATATTTTTCACTAATTATATTCAATATTTTCATGAACAATTGTCTCTTCTAAAAGTATCCGCATTTTTTCTAGTCCATAAAAACTATTACTAAAAAAACTAAATATTCCCCGTCATTCTAACCGATGGCTGCATTCTGTCATTGCATTGCGTACGTAGAAGCTCTTGAATAGTTGACTGATGATTACTTCATATGAAGTATTTATTTGTGTTTTTTCCGCTGCGGTGATTCTCGATGCAGTGCGATTTATATCGCATCTAATTTTAAATTTAACTTAATTTATTTTATTTTTATTCTCGAGTGTTTCGTGTTGAATAATTTTGAAATTTAAAAATATTAGAATGATTAGGATTTTTATTCGGGTTTATTTTATTGATTTCTTCGAAAAAATTTCTGCATCACACCTTGTCAGTGTTTGAATATTAATAGCAATATTTTTTGGATCAGGATTTAAAAATAATTTTAGATATTTTTATTTTCTCAAACTGTGTAAAAATAGTTTTCCTCATTTTTCTTCAAAATCCTGAAACTTTCACTTCCTTTTAAACCCACTTTCAATTTTACTATTACGAGTCCAAAGCATACAATTAATCAAATAAAGCAAATTAATTTTTCAGTGTTTAAAATAATTTTTTTCTATTTTGTTAGAAATTTCTTCTATTTTTGGACTTCTATCTAAAAATTATAATTTTTTCTCAGTTTCTTTAAATTCTTTTGAAGAATTAAATTATTTTTTCAATTTTTTCAGATATTTTCTCTTTTTTGCATTTTCTAAAAGTTTTTTCAATTTTTTTTTGTTTTCAATAAAATTGTTTTAAGCTTCTTCTGATTTCATAAAAGTTCAATAGGAGTTTTCTATTTTTTTTAATAAAGCATCAAGCGAGATAGTTGATGATTGAGTTACAAGAAATCATTATCACTGATGTCATCAGACTTGTGGCGTGGCGTGACTACTGGAAAACCATTAAAATATTTTAAAAATCAGCCGCCTACGAAAGCGCGTATTTTTATCTGTGTACGTGTGTGCATGGGGACCCATAGGTTGATTAACAAGTGCTCAGCTATGCGGACGCAAATAAAACAAGCATTCCAAAGATAAACTCTTGGTTGTTGTCGTAGTTTTTGTTGTAATTCAAGCAAACTTTACCAAATGAAACGATTGAAATCGGTAGTGAAGAAAAGTTGAAATCATTGCGAGCAGTTATTCAACTAGAAGTATTGTCAATAAATAAAATGAACGGAGGGAAAACAGATCCGGAGACAACAAACAAAGAAATAAGAAAACAAATGGAACGAACCGGTAGACCAGTGTAGTAATGCATCCGATATAATAAAAAAGGATAGATAGATTTAAAAATAGTTGTGTCGCTGAAAAATCAAAGCGAGCCCAATAACGAAACTCTGTGCTAGAGGTAGACACAGAATGAGGAGCCTTCTTTTGAGACTCAATAAAATCACTTGAGCTAAATTTGATCACTGTATGAAAAGTTTAGGGGATCAGATTTTACCGCTCACCCGTAAACTTATATGTTTACGTTTTATTATTATTATTTTTATTATTATTATTATTATTATTATTATTATTACTATTAATATTATTATTATTATTACTATTCTTATTTATGTAATTACTATTATTTTTAGTATTTCCCCCCCCCCACGTTATTCCCCTTTCCATTCTCTCCTACGACTTTGTTGAGAAAGTGTATGAATTATACGTTTTCATGTCTTTACCCGGGTCTACTATCCAGTTTTAATCCGTTCTCTTCGATTAAATATATTTCATCGTACGGGCGGAATAGATGAATATTTTAACTGAATAAAGCTACCGGTATTAAGCAAAACTAATTTAACATTTTTTCGGTCGGTAAAATATAAAAGAATTTTGTACTTTTAGACTTAAATTCCTCTTAATAATATCTTTTACATGATTACTGTGTGCGATAATCTTGGCAGTGCTTGTTTTGATTTCAAATCTGTATTTTCGGTCACTAATTTATATGACTTAATTCTTATATCGAAACACAAAATCTCGAAATATTTGTCAGGTTAATTATCATATACAACTTAATATTAAGTATTTTTATTGTTATATGGCCTCCATGTGTTAGTGTTATAATTGAAATAAATAAATAAATGATATTTTTTAGGAAAACCTCTTTGAGATTTACATGTGAAAATTTTAAAATTTGCTCGGAAGTATGACTACCACAATTCTTGGTACGTAAGAGTATTTAAAATTTCCAGTATAAATAATCAAGAGTAATTAAAATTGCAATTACTTGAAATATATAATGTAAATATAAAATTAAAAAATATTAATATTGGTTGTTCAACTGTTTAACTGTTTAACTGTTGAACGGAGTCTGGTTCGTGTCTTAAGTCTTTCATTTTAGGAGAATATTTAAAAGAGGTGTTCTATAAAATGCCGCTGTCTTTGCTAAAATTATGGGTTTTAATGAATATTTTTACTTAATTGAACAAAATTTTGTTTATATTTATTGAAGCGGAATTATTAAAATCGGTTACCTACTTTATGCGTAATGAGTTTCCAATACAATTTTCTTGTAAATGTCAATAAGTTTTCATTATTAATTTCATATTAATAATTGAAAAATAAATAATTTTTTAAACTACTTTATAAAATGAAGCCATCTTTTTTTTAATCCACCGAATACAACCTGAATTCAACCTCGTATTATCAGCCGGCAGCAACGAGTTAACTAAATGTAAAGGATATGGCACCAGCATTTACACTCGTTTTCTCTCGCAAAATGTTGCCGCATATATCAGAAAATACCAGACAAGTTGTGTCTCGTTGCCAACTTCTATACATAAATTACAAGGAAAACTGCATGATTTTTACAGTTCCAACTAAAACTGTATTCAGAAAATGTAAATTTTCAATAGTATCATTAAAATTTATTAAATATAATCGGTATATGTAAACTTAAATGCATCTGAAATAAACACAAGGGGCTGATAATTTGGTTTATTATTGTTTTTTATGAACTTCGCTTTGTAGAACTTTGTGATCGTTTGTATAATTTTGTGTTTTATTTTGTGCTTATTGAAACTGAGGAACTAAAAGAAGTAGATGGTGATAATTCGATGAGCATTAAGATTATAACACTATTATGCTAAATGCATTAGTGAATGATGCTTCTTTATTGTTTGAATTATTTAAAAAAACAGAATGGGAAAATATTTTGCGCTCTTCTAAAACATTCGTCGTGACAGTTTTAATATTATTTTTAAATGAAAATCTAAGTAATTCAAAATTATCATAAATGTATTCAACTTCTTTTTTTCATAAAGACATAAATTCAATGTAAGTAAAAATATTTATCAGAGGCTAAAACTAAAAAATGAACGACTCATTCGTTACCCTCGTTTGATGATAACAATGAAAAAGGCATGGAATTTATTTATTTACTTTTAATTTAATCAGCTGCATCACGAAGTATTCAATGTTCTTAGGGCGCATTATACATTGTATTGGAGGTATTGCCATATAATTGAAAAGAGAAAAATTGGAGAAGTTTTGATTTTCCAACATAAAGAGCTCTTTTGAAATAACCATGAATTTCACATTCGTAGAATTGATAATATACATGTTAATGGATTAGACTGCAATTGACCGGCAGCGACACTAAATTTTGTGAATTCAGGGTGTTATCCATCTGGTGGGCTATTTTAATTAGACGAATTTAAAAGCTACAAAATTTGTATGAGAGAATGGGCTACAGCAGGATGCACGGCTCGTAATAAGGATGGAAATATTAAAAAGTACATTGGTATTTTCAAAGAAGGATTAAAGTACATAGTAAAATAATGTACATAGTAAAGTAGGATCTTTTTGATGATGATTTCTTAATTCAAATGAATTTTTATATAATTATTGCATGCCCTTTAAATAATTATCATTTGGCAACCCCTTTCTTTCTCTTCACTGTTGTTGTATGTTAATTTTATTGTTGACATGAACACA
>OZ016502.1:7035166-7147666 GCA_963966595.1 Physocephala rufipes
ATATGAAATGGATTAAAGCTGTTAAAGTGTGTTAATATCATTAATTTTATAGCAAAAGTATAATTATGTGATAGCGAATTATCGAAATAACGATATGAATATTACATTTAAAAGGTGTAAAATTAGAATAATTATATTAAGTCTAACTAAATCTAATATTAGTTAATGAAAATACCGATCAGCAGTATACCCATTAGCCTCTTACATTAATTATATTTTAATTCCTAATAATTTAGTACTAATTTTCCACTGATTAGCTCTTATCAAAGTGGTATGTGAACGAATTAATAAATGAATTTTACCATTTCAGAAATTTGTTATATTTCACACTCAAATTCGTTAACCATATTTTTGATAGTATTTAGTAGTATCCGTTAATACATTAGGGAGAAAGACTTGAAAAAATAACCGAAACGGAATTTAAACTTATTGATTGATCTATTTATATAATTTATTTATAAGTGCAATTCAATTGAAAGATCCCAACTAAACATCATTGCTGAATTGTTTTTAAATACAAGAATTAAAATTAAAGTTTAAGAAAAATTAAGAATTACATAATAGAAGCAAAATTTAACGGTTAGCAGAAAATGAAGATTCTGAAAAGTGTGAGACAGCTAAAATCTGTACAATCTGTACAAGAGGTTCATGTTGAAGATACGAAGTCTGCATAAAGTTAGATGAAAAGTTTCGAATCGCCTTGATGGACGACGGGAAGTTATGCATTGAACAGCAAATATGGACATAACACCAAAGCACCATAACTCCACAACACCGTTCATAACACCATGCAAAATGTTTATGATAAGAGCATTTAACGTTATATGTCTATTAGTAAGTAGTAGGAAGTTTATCAATTTCAGCTCAGGCTCATAAGGTTGTATTATAAATTGCTCATTTGAGTGTAAACGACGAAGGCAAAAAAGTGATTTCGGATTGATTCAAGTTCACTGATTGAACATCTGTTTGTCGGACTTCAGACAAGTGAAGCATACTTCAGTCTGCAGGTCTGACAATTGAGATGTACAATAGCTTGGTAATGTATGGGTTAATAAATTCTTTATTCCAACGCATTATAAATCCTAATGTGGTGTGCGTTCCATTAGTTATATGATTAATGTAAACGATTACTCCCAGATCATCAATAGTCTCCACAGAAGCCAGTTTATGTTTTCCAACAGTGTAATCGAGGAACAAACAATTTGATCCCTCGAACGTAGTTTGTATAAACTTGCCTAAATTTAGGTTTATATAATTAATTTATCACGATTACTTTAGAGATTCTAAGTCAGATTGTAAGAGAAAGACATCTTTATCAGTTTTATAGAATAGAAAATTTTCACTATTAACACGTTTCCATTTTTTAAAGCAGAAGGAAGATAATTGATAAATACCAAAAACAGATAATAACTCTACGTGGCTCTCTTGAGATTTTCCTGAAGGACCTGTAAATGGTTATTGAACCATACCATACGTGTACGATTACTGAGATATGTTTGAATCCGAGGGATGAGGAGGGCCGGAAAAACAAATAATTTTACATTTAAATTATATAACTTGTGATTAATAACAAGGAAAGTTTTATTGAAGTTAGTATAAACAGCTTTAGTTTGCAAAGAATATGGAAAAATATTCATTCGTTTAGACCGAAACTCCAGTAAGTTAGTAGTAGTTAGTTTTCCTCCACAGAAACCATTTTGAGCTGAAGAAATTGACCCCTGAAATTTGGTCTGTAATTCTCTTTTCAAAAAGTTTAGGCAACACAGTAAGCTTTGTAATACCTCGATAGTTTTTAATATCGCACTTTCTCCCAGACTTATGACGTGGGGTAAGGAAGGAAGATTTCTAGATTTACGGGAAACAACTAGAGCTTAAGGAATATTTAAATAAATTTATTAAGTCATGAGTTCAGCTATTGCAATTGTTGAGAATACATGCTGGATTTTCATATTGATCTGGATTATAATTTCATTTAATAGATTTAACAGTTTTAGAGCAATTTTTTTCGCCAACAATGGGCCTCATAAAACCCTAGTAACAATATTATATATTATGTATTGTATTTAAATGTAATTTTGAAAAGATCAGCTAAAGGATTGCAAGAAATTAACATATTGTCAAATTCATGTTGGCCAAACTTCAGCGGATACGCTGATGAATTTCGCATTCTTTAAATTTTTAAATGATCTCATATTTGGTTTTTACTTTGTCAAAAATTGACATATAATGCTATATATAATTTCGATGGCTATTCAATATATTCTCAGTATGGAGATGATTTGCTTATATTGTTGGTAATATGAATCATTGCTTCATAAGTGTCATCCTCTGAGGGTATAGATAATTCGTTACTTCTACTTCCACGAGTACGTATTTCAGATAGATTGAATCTGTTTCGTTGAGGATAATAGCTTAATTTTTTCTCGGAATTATTTCTCTAATTTTTGGCCCTTCACAATAAATAATGAAGCAAATCACAATAAAATAAATCACAATAAATAATGAAGCAAAAAAAAGCTCTAAAAGCGCTGTAAAATATTTTAATATTCCCTCATTTGATCTTAAATCTTTTATTATTTTTTAGAGTAATATATTAAAGTTTCTCTCAATGAATTACTTTTAATCTGAATTAATGGCACTTTATAAAGTTTTAATATTCTCTTGTAGTACCCATTATCTGGACTGGCTTAGGAACCCGTGGAAAATTGTTATTTTTTGTCAAAGGCAGTAGCAATAACCACAAAAATACCAACAAAGACCAACAACTACAAAATAATCAATAGCAGAGCAAAAATTTTAACAAGCAAGTAACCTTTGCATTGAAAGATTATTTCGGCGGAAAGTGTTTGCTTGTTTGTACTGTTGAGAATAAAAATTTTTTGAACCCATTAAAATGTTTAAGCTCATAAATCTTCGAATGTGGCACAAAAAATGAAAACGAGAACTTCACGCGATAACTCTAGATAAAAGTGTTTTAATTGAGTGAAGTAAAGCGTGAAATAGGTTAACAAACGAATTAAAAATCGTAATTTTGAATAAGATTTTGGAAAAGTAAGTAATTTGAATCTCTTTCAAATACAAAAAAAACCTGTTGAGGTATAAGGCACGTAAAGTTGGAGCTAAAATCAAGAGAGAAGGAATAAAAATTAAACAGATTTAAATAAAAAGCATCCAAAATATTTCGGAATTATTCTGGGTAGGTTCATTCTCAGCTAAGCTGAAAAACACCAATCTTCTTCTGGGAATTTATTATAAAAATGCATTTTTTAAAGCAAGAGCTTAAATTTCTTAAAGAGAAGCTTAAATTTGTTTGAAAACGAAAAGCTCACTTATTATAAAAAATGAATAAGCTTGTTTCTTTTAAAGAGAGTACCTTGCATATTATATTCCTATATTTTTGCTTTACCTGTCTTTTCGGTTTTCGGTTTTAAATTAATATAAAGAGCAGTAACTTCCACTCCGTACTGCGGCTTTTTGATCGGCTTCGGCGCGAGCGCAGCCTCATTGAGTATGCGTGGAGCTAAACTGAGACGGAAAAGCTCCCTCTTGATCGTATATTTTTTCAAAAGATCAGTTAAGTAACAGCAACCGATAGCGACGGACGTGGTTTAAGAAAGCCTTTAAGCGTTTCTGCTTAAAAAGAGCCGTTTCAAAAAAAAAAAAAAAAAAAAAAAAAAAAAGAATAAACGGAAATTGGTTCATGGGGTGAGAGTGTACGTGTTTCGTCTTCTTTGTGGAACCTAAATGTAACGGAATTATGTATGTTTAATTTAAATAAATGAGTCGATGAAATTACAAAAAATTATAGATATAAATATATATAAAATCCTGAAGAGAAAATATATAAATATTTAAAAATATTAAATCATATGAGAAAATATACCAAAAAATATAAATAAAAAATTTTCCTAAAAATTTGATTGAATTAACGTCGAAATTACCAAATAATCAAAAAACCGCGAACGCGATTTATCAAAAATTCTTCAATAATTAATGCTCGTTTGTTTTTGTTACGTTTGTTTTGTGGTTACGTGTCGAGTTTCGAGAGATTAAATTTGGTTAAATTTCGGTAAAATATTTTTTCAAAAAGAATATTCTTCCCTGGAGGAAAATTAAAATTGTGGCAAGAAAATGAAATTACAAATATGTAAAAAAAGCTTATTATTTTTTAAAAAGTGCAAAAATGCGAATAAAAGAGATGAAATTAAAATTGAGTTCTAAAACTAATCATCATCTCTATGTGTGGATGACTGTTTGTTTGCCTGCGTGTTCGTTTGAGTGTCTCTTATTTTGTATGTCAAAAAATTAATAGCGTTTCAGTCAATTTCTATAACGGTAATTTATTCTTTTAAATAACAACAAAAAATTCAAATTTGATTATTACTCACAATTACCTTTCCTCAATTCTTTCTTATGATTTTTATTTATAAAATTTGATCTAATTTTATTATATAAAATCCTTTAATTTAAATAAAAGTAATATAAAACATGTGCTAAAAAAATATAAAGTCATATTAAAATAAATTTTAAGTACACAAAAAAAATTATTAAAAAATTTTCTTCTGTTTATTTTTGGCGAAAACCTTTGGCTTGATACTTTACGATTTAAAAATTTTTTTTGGAATTATTATTTCGGCTCTAAAAAATAATTAACAAAATATTCAAAATTTTAATTAGATTTTTCGTTTAAATTTATTTTATATTTTATATATTTAGCACTTCATTGCTTCCCCATCTTTTTCTCTTTTTCAGAAATTTGTTGTTAGTTTTCGTTTTTTTCTGTTTGAAGTTAATGACACGCTTTTTTCTTGTTCTTCTACTGTTACTATCGCTGTTTTTGTTGTTATTATTGTTGTCGTTACTACTGTGGAATTGGCTGCCGTTTTTGATGCCGTCGTCTGTTAAGTTTATTGCTTCTGTTGTTTTGTGTATTTGCTTTTCTCTATATTTCTTAATGTTTTATGTTCTAAAAAGTCACACGTTTATTTAAAAAATTTATCTGAGGCTCATTATTTTGAGAATAAGAAAAATATCGATGATGGAATTAAAAACGTTAGGAATGAAAAAAGATGAAAATTATAATGGGATAAATGAAAAGCAGTTAAAAAAACCTAACTAAATTCTATATATCCGTAATAATTTTGTAAAAGAATATACTAAATAAATTCAATTACACGAGTTTAATGGAATAAAAGAATTTCCCACTTCTAAACACATTTATAAAAAATAAAATTATGAAGAATTAATTAAGTAAAATAAAAGAGCGAATAAATTAATTATAAAATTATTTAAATCCAAATGAATTCTAAATATATTTCTACAAAATGGAAATATATATTTGTAGAATTAACACTTTTATTATCTATTCACACAATGTAAAATACTGAGTAAAATTAAAAAAAACAGTTTTAAGGATATTCAGGTGAATTGCTCTAAGTATATTGACCTATGCCGAAAAGCGTTAGGTAATTAAAAAATGAGATCTATATAAATAAATGTATTGTAGTGCATTCTGTTCGGGTACAATTTTAAAAAATGTGGAGGATATATTAAAAAATCTGAATTAAAAATATTAATAAGTGCTGAATCAATTATCAAATGATTTTAAAGAATGAATTTAAAAGATTAATATTTGTGGATTTATTATATTAAGTCGCATATGTTACAAATTAATTTACAAAATTATTGATATAATATATTTATAAAAGTTTCGAAATTTATTTAAATTCACTAAATTTTGATCTGATTGCTGCTTCTAATCGGTTTTCAGTTAAAACAGTATGAAAACGAGAAACCAGCCAATAAAAGCCAATAAGATATGTCAAGTAAAGAATATAAATTTAATTAGTTTTAAAAGTTATTATTTATTATTATTATTTATTAGTTCTAATAAATATAATTAGTTTAAAAACTGAAACTTCAAATTTCCAAATAGTCTTATAAAAAATCTATAATTTCTACAATTTTCTTCTTTTTGAAAAATATACTCCTTGAAAAATGAAAAATCGTCGCGATTTAATTATTATAATTTTTTGTATATTATATATACAAAAGTCATTATAAAAATTCTTATTTTCAAAATATCTTTAAAATTTTATTTACTTAAAATTTTCAAAGATTGTTTAGAAAAAATAAGATAGAAAATATTTTATGAATAATAAAAAAAATAACTGTTAAAAGGCGAGTTATAACTGCGAATCAGCATGACGACCTGAGAGGGGGTGTGGAAAACTGAGAAAAGAGGAGTTAAAATTCAAATAGGGTGTGGTGAAATTTAGAAAACGCATGCTAGAACTGAGAATTACGGTATCAAAAATGAGTATTGCAGATTGCACGAATCTAGTAAATAACTTTAGAATATGCTACGGGGGTATTATTTTGTAACAAAAATTATTATATAAAATAAAAAATGTTAGTTTTGGCACAATTTCTTATTTTTACAAACTTACAAAATAAGAAATTGCGCTGAAATTAAGAGATTTTTGCAGAACTAAATGTATCCATTATTGGATATTGCTCCGAGAATTTAGTTAAAAATATTTTATCAAGAAATCAATTTTATAATTTTCTGTAAAAATTTAATTTGATTCTTTATTTATATATATAGAAGAAAATTATTTACAGAAAATTTTAAAAATTAAACCAAACATGGTTTGAATTAAAAAAATACTAAAAATTTATTACATTATCGGCCGATCTCCTGATAGTTTTTATATTTAGTTAATTATTTATTTACTCTTACTCACTAGAAGTTACCTTAGTGAGATTAAGTAAAATAATAAAACAAAAATAATATTAATGTAGATCATTCTTGAATTCTATATTTTTATTATTTTTGTACTTAACTAATTTGGAAATAACATGTTATTAATTAAACTAAACCGGTCTTTTTAAAACTTTAGCTTTCTCTTTAAAAACTTTAAGGTAATAATTTACCCTTATTTGTTATTAGTGCACTTCTATACACATTGTCCATAAGAATTGATATTTAAGCTTAAAATATATAAAAAATTCTAATATTTTGGAGTTAAATGCATTATATTTTAAAAATAATAATTAAAATATAACTATCTAATTATTTATTATTAAGTTCCATTAGTCTTAAGAAATACTAATAGGTACGATAACCCCGAAAACTACTAAAAAATAATAATGTAGAAGAAATGTTGGGCAAAATTTCTACATTATTATTATTTATGTAGTTCAGAGATAAAATAAGGTACTACTAATTATATCAAATCCATACATAATAAATGAATCAGTATATTATGATTATGATATCTCGGTACTTGTTTAGCTACTGCTACAAAAAATTTTTTGAATACTATTATAATAACTCTTTAACTTAAATGAACTCTTAGAAAATATATTGCAACTATTAGGGATTTATTTGCTTGGTATTATGTTAATGATAATTTTCTCTTCGCTTGTAATGCCATACTTTAATTTTTTAGAATTGTTTGTTTTTTAGAGTAAGTAGTAAGACGTAGCAATCAGCATTCATTAAGTTAAGTACTCGTATTACAATATTATATTGAAGTGCTATAATATTTTTGTACGAGTACTGCATGTAATACTGATTGCTGGTGTTTGCTTAGAATAGTGTTCTAGAATATTTTTATTACATTACTTAGTATCAGCTTAGTATCAGCTACAATACGTGAGCTCACTATTTTCTATGAATATTGCTTTTTTGAATTATTAGTTTAGAATTTATAAGCTATTAAGTTTTATGATATATGCTGATATTATTGCAAATTTTTTAAACATTTAAGTCATAACATTGAAGTTATTAATATTTATCTAAAATCGATTTTGTTCGCCAATTTTATGTTTAAGTTGGCAATTTTTATCAAAAGTTAATCAAATATTATAAAAAATTAAAATGATTTCAAATGAATGTATTCAAGATTAAAAATTCTTAAATATGAAGTATGTTTTTATTATGTTTTGTTAAAAATGAAATTCGAAGAAATGAATTAATGTTTACAAGAATTTAAACCGATGAAAACATACTAACTAATTTACTGGATTAATTATATTGTTAGTTAAATAATACTCAATTTTAATTATAAGAGACATTATGTAAAGGTATAAAGTAGCCAATAAAAAAATAAATAAAAATAAGCAAAAATATTATAATTTTGTGACATTGTATAAATTTCAATAAATGCAAATATTGTAGAGTTATTTATGAAGTCATAAACATAACTTAAGAAAGTAAGAGTTGCAAAGAGCTGTTAACTAAAAAATTGCATCAGCATTCAGGCGCCAGCAATCCATGCATATAACACTTCCGGCAGCTGTGTAATAACCGGACCAAACTCTGCGCACCAAATTCCGCTTAACCGGTAGATCTCGCAATTCTTCGTGCGCATCGATTATAGTTTAATAATGAGCTAGTTGTTTTCCTGCAATCCATGGTTGTGTCTGTCTGTCCATTTGTGGTCTCTATTTCGTAAAGCAAGAGTTTCACTTTCTGTGGACTTGAAATGCCTTGAAAATACCAAAAGAAAACACAAAATATGTAACAAGAAAAAATAAGACAAATGAAGAAAATAACTGCGTCGGATCCCGCTTGTTTTCGTTTTTCGTCATAGCCGTCATCATCATCTTGGCCATTATCGTCGTCTTCGTCGTCATTGCCATCCTCGTCGTCATCATCATCGTCCTCATCATTATCGTTATCTTCGTCACATTGGCAACTATTCAAGTTGTTCGTGTTGCTTTTGTTAACACATTTTTGTTAACAATGCTTTTTTGTCTTTCATCTTCTTCGCACCAAAGTCGTATATGGTGAGTTCCGCAACAGCTGCTTTTATTGTCTCGGCAGATTGCAGCAGCTACTGCCAATGTTTGTAGATGTTTGTTGTTTATTCTGTTTTCTTCTGGACTCTTTTTCTTGTTCCTTCTTTAAATGTTTTCATTCAGATTGGATTGCTTACAATTTTTTTTCTTTTTGAAAAAATTGCATTCCTCTCCTCCTGTTTTTGTCTGTGATGTTGCTTAAGTGTTTAGCGATTGCTTGTTTGCATATTTTTACTTCATTGAGCATTGATTGCGAAGCGATTGCGAGTATTTCCCGTTATGTTAAACAGCTATCAAGACAACGTATTTTTATTTAAGCTTTTCTTTTCTGTTAGTCTTTTTGTTGCTGTCTCTCAGCGATCTTTTGTTTTTGGCTGTCTCTCTTGTTTGTCAAGTCCAGCGCCCAACGTCATATTACGTCACAAGAGTTACGTATTGTTATGTGTATGTGTTTTGAAAAAATCTATTTTAAGTGACAGGTGTGACTGCTATTTTCGTTTGCATTCGTTGTTATTTTTGTTGTGCAATGCTTAGCGAAGGGGAAGAAACGAATCGTCTATGGCGACACTCAAATATTGTTTCCAACTCGTTTCTTACTTTTCATTTCATCTTATTCTTCTTTACGAAAAAAAGTTTATGTTAAAATAAACCTGTTTGTTGTGAATGCTTAGCATATTTAAATAAAAATACTTCTTTACTATTTAATTATTTATTTTTCAAAAAAGTAATCAATCAAGTAAAGAATTAGTTTTCATTTCAAATTAAACGGGTCGATAAAATGTTACGTCAATTATTAGTCCGCGTCTGTCTTCTGTCTCTTATTTGGTTCTTCTGTTTTTGTTGTTACAACTTTTGAGATCTATGCCTTTCAATTTTCTTATGCTATTTATGTATCTCAATAAGTTTTTAATTATTTAATTTTGCTTCAATGAAAAACAATTTCGTTTGATTTCGTTTCTTTTGAGCTCTTAATTTGTCTCAAAAATTCATGTTATCATCGGCCGAATAATCAAATTATCTGGAGGAATTGTTTTACGGCTCCGAAGATTTTTCAAGTATTCAATTTCAATGAAGTTCTAAAACTAAGTAAGTGGTGATAATGTTATATTTAATTGTTTTAAGAAATTCGCATATTACATGCAATAAACTCCTTTAGAAATAACGAAAAATTGAGCCAAATTACGAAAGAAAACCTCTCTAAAGTAATTTGTTTTAAATGAAATATTTTATGTTAATTAAAGGAATTTATTTTAGTGAAAAGAATTTATTATTAATATCATATAATAATTAAAACTGACATCTATTTCAATATTATTAAAACCTTTGAAAAGTAAATAGTATTTCTTCAAAAAACTCTTCAAAATAGTCAAAATTCACTACAGGAGGGCTTGACCCCTAAAGACTGATAGATTGACGGACAGACATAGCTAAATCGACTCAGGAAATAATTGTGGCCATATACGTTCCTGCGTTACGTTAATTTTAATACAAGAAAGTCATTGAAATTATTTTATATTGACTTTTAACTTTTTTAAACTTTTTGATATCTTTCTTTTTTATTTATAGTATAAAGTCGAAAAACAAACATTTTAAGACCCATTTAATTAAAATTTTTTAATTCAAACAAAGGAAAAAAGCAAACTCACGGATCTGCGTTTTTACAATAAAAAATTGTTTCAAATAATCGATTATTAATTCAAATTTAGAAAAATATCTTGCAGTTAAGTCATACTAATTAAAAAAATGCCAAAAACTATATAATTAAAGGTATTATATATAAAATTATGTTGTATTTAGTTAACAACAGTGAAGTTGACAACCATATAAAACTAGTCTATAAATAGTTTTAAAACATAAAGTTTACTTCCCCCAGATCCAAGATAATGTTAACATAAAATTGCAACAATAACAATAACAACAAACGGGCAAATATTTCAAGAGTTAAGACTTCCGTCTAAATGTTTTAAAACTAGTTTTTTCAGGCCTCTTTGTCAAGCCTCTTCCAGCTAATACTATAAAAAATTAAACCAAGGCAATGATGGTGTTGGCTGATGAGTGTAAGAAATGATGAGAATGAGAGGTAGTAAACAGAAGAGACGACAACTCAAAGAGTAAATCGAACAGAAAGAGAAAATGAAAAGATATAACGAACACAGTTCGCGTCATTTTGATGAAAAAAAACAAGTGTTCCATTAAAACAAATTTCACTTTCATCGCTTGTGAATGCCGCGATAATTTCCCGTTTTACGCTTTTATGTAATACGTATCAACGAGTGTGTGCTATTTAAAAAAAAAATGCAAACTTAAATGATTTCAAAAATTTAAAATATACTAAAATTAATTATCTGCTTGACGAATGAAGGAAATTTTTAATGACAAAAAATGTTTGAAAATTAAAAATATTTCAACTGATTGCTAAATTAGTCAAGACAATAAAAATCAAGTCAAAAATTTTAAGATATACGAAAGCGGCCAAATTACTTCGGTAGAAAAATAGATTTTAAACAAGAGCGCTAACTTCGGCCTGACCAAAGCTCATATAAATTTATACATCCTTCATATAAATTTATAGTTAATCTATCCACTATCCACTAAATAGTGGGCGGAACACGCCCATTTCACGGCAATTTCCGGAATGACATTATGGCCATTCGTATAAAATTTCATTTAAATATCTTCAGACGTTTACGAGATATGGCAAACTTCTCTATTAGCGGGTGGACCACGCTAATAGAGAGGGAGGAGAGATGGACACATAGATAGACGGACGGGCATAGCTAAATGGACTGAGGGAGAAATTTTGAACAATAATTTTAATAACAATAAATTATGAAAAATTAATGAAAACAACTTAATTAAAATAACTAAAGAGCTATCGAATAAAACGAATTTTTTAAAGATTAAAAAATTTCAAACATTCTAAATATTATGTTTGCGAAAAATAAATGGTAATATATATTTAAAATATTGTACCAAAATGGTTTGCTAAAACTGTGTGCTAAATAAAAATTTTTTAGTAAAGACATAAAATTCGAATTTTTTTAATATTAATTAAAATAATGAAACTGCTTCGGAAAGAAAAGCTAAAAATTTAAATTATATAGTTAAAATAATTGACTAAATAACTGTCTAATGAACAAAACTAAAATATCGAAAATTAAAAATACCAATAATTTAAAATATTATACTGAAGTAATTAATACGGTTGCTAAATAAAATAAATTTTTAAAATGTTGAATAAAAATAAAAAATAAAAAATATGGTTTTTAAAAAACTAAATTTCTTGGTGACTAAAATTCATTCTGAAATAAGAAATTAATAAGCTAGAGTATTATAATAAAATAATTGAACTGATCGACGAATTAATTCTGTTTTTTCTAAATGTAATGTGGTTTGTCATAGTTTAGAGTGTTACAATAAAAACTAAAGCCGATGGACGACTAAGATTCATAAAAAATAAAATTCTTATTAAAATTATAATTAGAAAATAAAATTATTTTATTATTCTAAAGAATTGATATTTTACACGACATCTGTAATAATAATTTTCTTATTTATTCTGTTAAAAAATTATAAAAGTAAAATGTTTAATTTCTAGGCTTCGAGCGACAAACACAAAGAATATCTGCGACGTATGATCCACACTGTACATTTTTAAGTGTCATAAAATCACATAAAATTGAAAAAATGAAAATTAGTTAAAGTTTAAAATAAATTAAAACATAAATTAAGTTCGAAGTGAACCGAAAAATAACGGCTTAATCATAAGATAGCATCAATTAAAATTTCTACAATAGCTCGTCGTCATCGGTTTGGCATCAAAATCGCTTTGCGCGTAAAAGTTATAGACCAAGTTTTAGTCTCGGCCACATAATATTTAATTCAAAATTATATGCAGTTTTTGGACAAGTCTGGTAAGTTTTTTTATCGTTTTCGTAATCATTTAATGACCGAGAATTGTTACAAATTTTTATCAAAAATTAGCAACAACAATAATTTGAATTGATAGCTAATTTACTTGTCATAGATTACGCTTATGATTTTTTTGATTAATATTTATTTAAATATTATTTTTTGAAATGCTAATAAATAACTAAAATGTCATTTTTGCTTAGATAATTAACTAAATAGAATTACACTTGACTTGCTATGAGTTACTTGGTTCAGCCTTGGCAGAAAATGACAAAAAATTAATAAATGAATTGTGTTAATTTTAAAATTTAATAATATTTGGAGTTATTTAGAATAAACCCTGTCTCGACGTTAATTCTTAATAGCAAGTAGTTACTCAAATTGAGTAGTCTTCCTGTTTTACTTCTTTGTACGGATAAAGAATTTAACGTAATCGTTATCATTTTCAAATATCAACGAAAAAATACCTTTGGTATTTTAGTAGTATTAGTAAAGTTTAGTTTGGTATTAGTAAAAATACCTTTTTACTAATTTCGTCAGATTTTCTTCGTTGAGATAATTGAAAAGTAGCTAGCTTTAGAATCTTCCAATTTTTTTACTTAGAATTGTTTTAAAATTTAATTGTGTGCCTTCGATTTTTGCTTATAATAGTCTGTGACGAGGGGACATTTTTCTTAAGGATTTATTTGGAAATTTTCATATAACTTGATGGCTCAGTTGGACGTAGGAAACGTGTATAGGAGAATTTCAAATTTTGGTTATAACCGGCCATGGTGCCGGTGTTCTTCTGTTGAAGTATTTTTAGAGTTCTACATTGAATTCTATGAATAATCGTAACAGGAGGTCGTGTCCTGCATGATGAAACATTTTTTGTTATATATTATAAAATACATTTGCATTTTATTTGGTTAGTATTAAATCTGTTCGCCCTTTTTGCTTACCGACTATTAGATTTAATCTATTCAACTAATTAAGCAGATATTTTCCTATTATTTGTCGATCTGAAAAAAAATTGAATATACGAGCAAAATATATTCAAAATTTTAGAAAGTAGTTCCCTCTTTGATTTTTTTCTTCGTCTTTTTTAAGCAAACTAAAGTTGAAACTGGTTCTAATTTATAGTGATTTCGAAAATAACTAAAGTTGCCGCAAGAAGGGAGTGCCTGAGAAACTGAGTGCCTGAGAAACACTCCCCTGATTAAATTGAAAATCGATGGCAAATGAATTAAAGGCGAATACAATTAGTATGACACTCTCACAATTAGTCAATGCGATCAGTCCTGTTAGCCAGCCTCCATAACGTTAACCACTCTTGATGTCAGTCTCGTTTTCGTCAATGGCTCGGTGTCTGTGTCGTCAGTATTTTGTCAACGTTCGAAATAAAATCAAGTCCAAATCTTTTCCCTATGGTTCTCGTTTTTGGCAATATTTTTGTTTTTTTTTGTTCAGGAGAGAATACAAATTGAGAGAAGAAACATTCGCATGAAAATGTTGAAATAAAATTAGTTTTAATGTTGTTGGTTGGATAAAGTTCTGTAAGTCCAAGTGTGACGATAACTTCTGGAATAATTTGGAATAAAATTGAACAATATAATGAATTTCTGTTTTAATTTCTTATTTGTAATTGTGTAAAATTGTGATAGGCGAATAAGCATTACAGAGTATAGAACTAGAAGGACTAGCTGACTTTTACTTTAGTTTTATTAACCTAAACTTTTATAGGCTTTGTAGGGCTGCAAATAAATTTGTTCGGTTTTTAGAATACAATTAATAGCTATATTGCAATGTCAATGAAATTGACGAAAGAGAACGAAATCAGAATATAATTCACAGTAACTCGAACGAACTTATTTGCCAAACCATTTTTAATAGACTTTTAACATATATTGGGAGTCAGTGTGAACTTTTATTATTAAGGGTCGAAACTATGGGAAATATGTCCTAAACATGTGTTGTTACTCTAGACAAAATCGACAGTTGAATTAAAAATCATTGATTGATATTGAGGAATTCTTTACAGTTTTTAATAAATCATATAGTTAGATTAATCTCTTTATATAGTTTTCGCTGCATTATTTTCTATTTGATATTTTAGGACGAATGCACTTTTATTATATAAAAATAAAGTACTTTAATACAAGGCTAAAACAATTAGCAAATATTCTTAAAAACTGTTACGAGTACATTTCTACAATTTCGAAAAAAGCGAGTGTGAATTATAGGGTCTTGCATAAATTAAAATAACTACTGCAAAAATTTTTTTCCAATATATTTTTTTGCGTTACTTATAAAAGTTAAAATTTTAAAGAGTTCTAAGTAAATTTTAATGGTTTTCGTAAATGTTTGTATTGCATAAGTTTTAGTCATGAAAACATTGAACTATACTTTACATTCAAGTAAAACTGTAGAACTGTCTGTTTAATGTATATATGTATGCGTATATGAGGATGTATGTTTTTAGTATAGAAATTTGTGCGCTTAATAGGTGCTAACAGATCGATAAAAAACTATACGTAATTATTATTAATAATAATGATGTGTGTTAGGAATAGAGTAGTATAATAAAATCGCTTGTTTGCGTTCTTCAATTAAATTCTAAAAGTTTCTATTGTCCTATAATATAAAAACATGAAAATAATTAGACAAACCAAAAAAAGAGGCTACAAAAATTACTGAAATGATTAATGAAATTTTTTTATATAATTTATGGATTTAGTTAAAATATTTGTTATTCACTATTTGTTATTAAACTTATTCACACTAAACTATATCGTTTTTCAGAAAACATTTGAAACCAATCGGTTTAAGTAATTTGCCTGTTATAGAACATTTCAAATGCTATTTTCTAGGAGAGCAAAAAGAAACCAGAAATAAAACCATAATAGAACCGGATCTAAAACTACAGCCGTATAAACAAATTCCATAAAATAAAAAAGGGTATACAGAAGAATAGCCGCGATAAAGCAAAAATAAAATAAAACAAAAAATTAATTCTATTTCAGTTGAATCTTTTTTTGGGACTTCAATTCTTTATTGTTCTGTATTTTTTGTTCTTTGTAAACACAATTTCTTTTTTTAGATCAAGAAACTTTAAAAAGATTATGCTCGTTTGTTGTGATTTTTTCTTCTTTTTTATCATTTAATAAAGGAAGCCCGACCATTCAGAAAAAAACAATGGGTACCAGTGATTCAATAAAGCAGTCTTTTGAAGACGGATGTTAAGTATTCATTATATGTATTTATGTTTAACATAAACACGATAATTTGGGAAGAATTTTGTTTTGGAATGTCGGAATTCATTATATCCTTAATAATTCAAAATGAAAAAAATATACGCTTTCCCTTTTTTATTCAGAAATAATCAAATGACGAAACATTGGAATTTTTTCTGAAAGAGTTCAGAATCATTTCAAAATGTGTTTCAAAAATATATTTCAAACAAATATATGAAATTAATATGCTTCAAAAGTTGTGAAATAGTGCTGCAAAAAATGCCCAACAAAATTGTGTTTGGAATCTAAATATACGAGATTTTTGTGGGCGAAGGCAATAACTCTAAAGCTAAAGTGAAGTTTTTTTTGTAAAAGTGCCAAAGGCTCTAATAATCAAAACTATTCCGATTAAGACATTTATCTTTAAATGCTTACCAGATCTTCTTTCAGTTTTATTTGTTTGCGCGCTAATTCTTTACACGTTGAGACTTCTGGCGACCGTATTAATTAAAAAGTTCAATTAGCAAAACCATATCGGCGATGAAGAGACATAGGAGAAATAGGATCATGACTTCATCTTTTGTCTTCATTTTATCTTTGAGGATTTTGTGCCTCGTATTATATTTAAAATCTTTTGAAATATCATTTTCATGTTATTGAATGTATTTAGTAACTCATCATTACACCATCATAACTCGTTAACTGTTCATCTCGTTAACTATTTCAAAGGTTGCTAAGTATGGTATGATATCGATATAGACAAACCATTATCGAAAATATTTTAAGTACTTATGTAAAAATTTAATTTTCCACGGAACAACTTAAAACCCAAGAAATTTCAGTCTTAGTAATAACAATAATAATAACAATAAGCTGTGCTAACGCTCCGTATTCGGTATTCCGTTTATTATTATTTTAAGAAAAATTTGTTTCTCTTCTTCCTCTTCTTCTCTACTTAAACTCAGCGCACTTTACTATTATATATACTTTTTGCTTAACCCACGCTTCGGTGTTAAGAAATAAATGTATGTAATAATAAAAAAATACCTGACCAAAACAGAATCTAAAATTGAAATCCTAGAAGTTAAGAGAGCATTTATAAACATGTCTTGCTATTTTTGGTAATTCCTTACTTCAAATTTAATTCTCAATAGTGTGATGTTCAATTGCATAAGCAAATATGGAAAGATCCGAGAGGAACAGAAATAATTGAGTCAATATGCGCATGATTGTATTTTAATTTATTTTTTTGTATTTTAAGTAAAAAAGCTGTTGATATCATCTCGATATTCATGTGGTTCTTGTCACATCTACGATATTTATATTGAGAGTTATTTTGAAAATTGAACGTAATACCCGAATATTATGTATTGACCGTTTCCGTGTTCAAAGTCAGAGGATTAAGAAATTTCTCAAATTCGTTTTCTAGACTTGGCTTCAGGACTCATCTAAAAGCTGAAATTATTATCGAATTGGTTGTGTTTTGTACAAACAATTGGGGCAGAATAATCTTATAAAATTTAAAAAAAACTCACTTTTTATTCGAAGAAATTAAATATTAATTTTCATATCAGAAACTTAAATCTATCGAATCTGGTCCAAAGATCAAAGTTCCAACAAAGCGTTGGATTTAATCGATTAATGAAAAAACTTTTCTTACAGGCACACAAATGCGCATATATAACCAATTATTCTATTCGATTCCAACAAATGGTTTCAACTATGAAGGCTTCTAAAATTACTCAATAGTTCAACGGTAACATGATTTATTGTAGATAATTTGACTAGACGCCCATTAAGATCGCATTTTTTTTTGAAAAAATAAAACTTGAAAAAGCAAACAAAGAAAACAATTCAAAAATCAACAGCCGTTAAAGGCTGAAACGAAATTTGAAATTACAACAAAGTGATCGAAACTAAATCGAAATCGATTTGATTGCAATGAAAATTTAGAAGACTCAAAAATGTTTCTTCTAAGCTACCACGTTTTTGATACTCCGCATACAAATGAATCGAGGCAAGAGTGCAATATCACGTTGATTGGCGGCGATTTGGCTCACCACCGCGCTCCGCCCACACTAAGCGGCCATGACGTTTGTATCGAACTTACAATAATTGTTAATAACAATAAAAGAAACTTACGTAATACGTAATACGATACAATCCATACCGAATGTCAAACGTTTATATTTCTCTGGCCCCGCTTTTCGGTGCCGTTTTGGTGCAGCAGTTAAGCACTATAGCACAGCTGCTGCTGCTTCTGCTGCTATTGCTGCCACAGCTACAGAATGTCTGACTAAGACAGTCAGCAACATTGCTGCTGAAACATTCAACAAATCAACAAGAATTTATGAAAACAATTGCTTACATTGAAACAGATCAAATTCGACTTCGGAAAAATGACCGGTAAATTCGAAAGAATTACAAATACGAATAATAATAATAATAAATAATATCGAACTGAACTTTAAAGTCTTGTCATAATTAATTATTGGATTTTATAGTAATTGATATTGTGTGATGATTGTTGTTTTCTTTCTCGGTATTGTTGTTGTTAATGTTGATTGTTATTGTGAGAGATATATTAGTCATAAAGTTCTTAGCTTGACGAAGTAGTTTTAGGTTAGATTTAGTTCTTTGCCCGCATTCATGATTTGTTTATGTCTTTGCTTGTTTTTTTCCATTAGTTTTGATAAATATTGCATTTATTTCATATCACAAAAATGTCCCTGACAGCAGAGGTTACCAGAGTTTAAAGACAAGCCTTGTATGAATATAAATATTGAACGGAAAGAAATACTTACAGCTCTAGCTCTAGATAACTCACGCAGACTTGAATGTAATTATACCCAACTTTAGAAAAAAAAACATAAGAAAATCACTTTTACCCAGAAAAATTTTACCAGAAAAAAGTGAATAGAAATAGTTTACCAGTAAAAGAATATATTCAGCTAAATATAGTTAACAGTGAAATGTAATAATAGGGAGTAATATTAATTTAATGCCAGTTAAAATTTTTGCGGTAAAATGAAATTCAATAGAAAATCAAGAGGATCTCTAAAAAGCACCAGCGGAAAGCTCGCGGGGATAGGTGAAGAATTGGGAAACAGAAAAAGTTACCAGTAGAAGGTCGATGCCAACATTTTAAGAAGCAGTCGGTCAATAGAAACATGCGCAGTAGACGTAACAGAGAAAGTTAAATAGAATATGATCAGCCCGAAGCCCGATATAGTTAACGGCAAGACGTAGCAGTATGAAATCAATAAAGAAGTTCAAAAATCAAGAATCAACAGATCATTGTTTAAAGTAGAGGACTCGTAGACTTTAACGGGTGACGTTCAACAGTAGGGGTTAACACAAGGACATGAATGGTACGGAATTAACAGAAAATGCTTACACCAGTAGGTGGTTAAACAAGGGGGAGAAAAAAAAGGGAGCGTAGTATCAAGATCGAAATGCCAATACTAGAGGGTTAACGGAAAAATGTAGACAGTACTGAATCGACTGGAAAAGGTTAACAGTGGAAGGTTAAAGGTACAGGTTGAGATTACAGCAATACAACTGAAAAAGGCTAACAAACAGCAGCTGAACAGCTGAAATCTAGAAAAAAGTTATACACCAGAGAGTTAACAGGTTGACAATCAAGGTTAAATAGAAAGTGTAAAGAACCAGAACCACAACTTCACAAAATTTTAGCAGCGTGTGGAAGTGCAGTGTACAGTGTACAGAAATACGTTAACATTAGAAGCAGAGATTAAATGAGGTAGAAAATAAATAGCGAACAAAAAAGTGTTTAAATTAATCAAATTAAAAAATTTTAAAAACAAGAAAAAGCGAAAAGTAAAAGTTTTTTCAATTTGATGAGACAATCTTTTAAGCCATGAATAATTGATAAATGGCTAATGAAATTACCAAATTTGGAAGTTCTTAATAATTCTCAAAAATATTTCCCATGATCTCAGAGCAGTTGAATGATTAATGTGTTAAAATAAATATTTAAATTTAATAATCATATTAATTATGGTTTGAATTTAATTGCAAAAAATAATTAATTTTTTTAATGTTATCAATTTTTTAAAATAATTTTATAGCGATCAACTATCCTGTAGAATGAAGGGTTGGTTTGATGCTTTTCGAGACGATGGTGGACCTACACTATATTCTTTTTCAAATCGGACTCCGGTCACTGGTGATGTTTCAATTGTAGCGGTGTCAGTGCTTTTTGCCACAATTTATATTGCATTTCTTGTAATATTTCCAGGCGTTAGAAAGCAGGTGAGATGAATATTAATTTCAGAAATATATAAAAAAATTAATTTTAAACACTAATGATTTAATTTGAGTTCAATTTTTTCTGCATGTCTAATTATTTCAAAATTTAATATTTCAAAATTTATTTCATTTGAAAAAATGTTTATTACGAGAAACAGGATCTATTTCAGCAGATTGAGCGTTCAATCAACACGGTAATTAATTGAAGCTTACGGAAGGAACCTAGATTATAAAAAATGTTTAATTTTATTGTTGTGTATTTGAGCCGTTTATTTTGAAAGTGATCAAAGCCATGTGTAAATGAATTGACATATTTAAGGGGATGTGTTTCAATGCAATTAAAAGTATACGTACATACAGCATACTGATCCAATACACTGTTTAAACGAATCTAAAGATACAATACACTGTTTAAAAGAATCTAAATTTATGTTTTCTGTCCCAGGCCATTTAACATAATTTAAGATGCTTCAAATTAAAAAGAAACACGACTAGTTTTATTTTACATATGTTTACAATGCTTCAAAAACATAAATAATAAAACGCCTTTTAACTACGAAACGTATAAAATTACAAACATAAATTCCCATGCCATCGTAATGGGTCATTTATGACTTTGAATTTTACTGTTGTTTTTTGTTTGATGATTTTATACAGTGGTGTCAATAAAACATTTTCGTGCTTACTTCGTTTACCCCGACGTGGTAATAAATTCAGGGCTATAAAATTTCCAATCGCATTCGTTGATGTCTTAGAGAAGATTTTGTATGACTAATTTTCGATAAAACACATCGATTATATTATTTGTAAATGGACTGTAAGTCCATTCAAATTACATTTATTTTGTAGTTTCAAAATAAATTGCTGAATTGTTGAATTTATCTTGTATATCTATGCCCAGTATTTATTCGGAATATAAATAGCCTCAAATGCTTTATTGATAAGTATGTTCAAGTAACCACGGGCAACCGGAAATAATTGACAAACGGGCCTTGAACACTTAGTCAAAATAAAAGGCTCACTCACTTAAATCGGTCTCCGAAAAAGGTTTTCATTTCATAAAGTCGAGCATAATTAAGAATGACCTAGTTCATTTCCAAAAGAACGAGATTAATCCTCAAAACGTTTCTAATTCCAATAAACAGAACTAAAAGAACATTTGGAATATAATTCAACGGAAACAAATAAGCTCCACAAAATGGGCTCAATTCAATAGAAAAAAAGTTAATTTTCCCCAAATCAGTAATAGATTTCCAAAAGTGTTTCTGTTCGATAAAAAGATAATATAATTTCGCCAAACAGGGAATACTCAGACAAAGAGCTTAATCCCGTGAGCACGAGTTTAATTTCATAAAGGCGGGTTTAAGTCAGAAGAAAGTTTTCAATTGTATAAAACGATTTTAGCCTGACAACAATTTGTTTCTACTAAAATAAACTGAATGATCAAAATAATAATCTTCTTTTAATTTTTATAATCCCACAATAAACGATTTTAATTTTTTCATAATAGATTTCAATTCCAGGAAAGGGAATTAAACTCACAAATCTGAGTTTGGTTCCACTAAAGTAATCTTAGTTCAATAAAAATAAATTGGACTTTACGAAAATACCTTAATTTGGCTTAAAAGGCATCCATGCCAAAAAGTTCCCTAAGCCAACAGGGCCGAGGTTAATTTCATGGATACGCCAGATTCTTTCGCGGAAAAAGGGCCTAGCACCAACGGGCTAGACTCATCTCACGGGAATGAGTTTAATCCTACAAAAACAAGCTTAGTTCACCAAAAATAAGTTTAGTGTCCCCAAAATTAGTTTAATATTGCGTTTATGAAAAAGCATTTTTATTTATTCTGAAAAATTATTTGATTCATAAAATGAAATTAATCGGAAAGTTCCGGCAAGCACAAATGATTAATCGTTTGGAAAAACAGGTGAAATCAGAAAAAACAATATTTCTAGAAAAATTTTTCAAACCCTCAAAAAGTTTTTTAAATGCACAAAAACGAGGCTGACATTATGAAAGAAAAATTCAATGTCAAAAATGTTTTTATACCCAAAAAGTAATTCAATCTAAGAAAAATCGTTTAAGCCCACAAGAAAAAGGTTACCACCAGAAACAAAAATACAATGCCATAGAAAATTTCGTAGTCTCACAAGAAATGCAAATCTTGGCACATAAATTGAATAATAAATAAATAAAAAATTAATTCTATTGAATCTTATGAAAACAAGCAATAATAAAACTTAAAAACGATGAATAATTTCTAAATGGAATTAAGTAAAAGCCAAGAGAATTGACAATAAAATACCGAGTTAAATTTTAAAATGTATTTCAATAAAAGCCATATCCGGGCTTTTATTAGTTTTATTAGAACTTTATTCATTCATGTACCCCGAATTTATTGCCTTTACCTGCTCTTCCTGATATTGTTTTGTCGAGAATGCAATCATAATTTTTGCATAAATTCATAACGAATAGAAATTCAAACGTCCATGTCAACAATTTGCATTTGAATAGATTGGAAAAGGGACCGCGTTATTTGCATATAAATACATTCGTGGTGGCATCTGGGCACGCACATGGCATAGATACATATATCCTTTTTGTCATATGAATATAGATATAATATATCACACATACACCCAAACGTTTATATGTCCATATCCCTGTTACGGCATTGTTCGTAAGATCTGCCAATAACTCTTTGTTATTGTTATTATCATTGTTGTTATTGATTTTCTCGTTGTTTTTGATATTGTTATTGTTATTCTATGGGGGATTTTTAACTGGCCAATATGGGGTTACGGCTTTCGAACAAATAATCTCAAATACAAATTAACGGACTAACACACAAACGAACTGAAAATAAATGAAGCAACGAACAAACGAATAAATAGTCAAACGAATAAGCAAATAAACGAAAAGTTGTAGAAACAAATGAATGAATTGACGTATGAACGAACAAACAAACGAACCAATAAGCCTATAAGCCATACAAACGAGTGACCGAATAGACAGACGAACGGGTTGGGAAGTGTCGATTAGTTTGTGATTTGGACGACTGACAGATGTCAGTCGGTCGTCGACCTGATTGGAATTGAAAGTGGCTGGCTGGGCGTTAATATTTTATGAATAGCTTTGATGAATGCAGACGCATCCAGATAAATTAAAATTGAACCGTTCCTTTTGACAGTTGACCGACAGGTTTTATCGTTCAAGTTCTATTTAATTCAATTCGAGGGAAAAGTATTTAAAAAAAATTTTATATTTTTGGGCGTTGACATTTAATGACATTGTTTGAGAATTATATTTAACAAAAAATTCTTGAATTTAAAAATAAAATTAAAAAAGTTAAAGGAAATTTGAAAATGAAATTAATTTTAGAAAAGTAAAAATTAAAAAAAATATTAAAAAAATTGCTTATATTGATTTGCCGAAAATAATTCTTATTTGTTAAGGCCTGATTAGTCGTACGTTCGCTCTTTTTCGAACACGAAACTCATATGTCAAAACTCATAAGCTATATGCAGTTCGTGTGGTTGTGAGAATTTCCCCCCGCAATATTAAAATCATTTTAATATTTGGTCACGTTTCGAAAAATCTCTCAAATTCGAACAAAGTGACAACTAAAAGTGAGTGGCCACATCAAGCTTTCACTTCAATTTATATTTACCGTGAAATGGATGACGAGAGACTTATTGAGCTTGTTAGGGTAAATGAGCTATTATACAATAAATTCAAAGCCAGCTATAAGCTAATAGAATTAGTACATACTACCATGAATTGGTAGATTGAGCTTTAATAATTTTAAGTTTTAATATTTGTAAATTATTATATATAATATTAAATATATATATAATATTAAATATAATAATCATAATTTGAGCTTTAATAAAAAAGCTTTGGTAATTGAGCTTAAATAAAATAAATTAGTTTTTCAAAAATTCCATTTGAAAAATTATTTTTTAACTTACAAAAGAGTGATTGACAGTCGTTCTTCGGCACCTATGATTTGTAGTGGCTTTTCTAAATGTAAGCCGACCAAATTGAACAGAAAATCATAAATAGGACGAGTCATTCTTGTGTGTATAAAAACTTTGGCCTTCATCCACATTTTTTATACTTATGAAAACTTTTCTAAAGTAACCATGTCTCACTCGGTCTCTGTTTATAGGACGAACACGCCAACGGCTAATTTGCCTCGAATTCTTCCATTCATAGTAGAGTCTAATTATATTTAAGATCTCTAAATCATTTTGGTAATCCATTTACTTTTTTTTGGAATTTGCAAATGATTGTAAGAATTGTTAACAACACCAATGAGCACAGCTGTCAAAAAGTGTGAAATTTCTATGAATGCTATTAAATTTGAATGAATTATGAATTTCCCATTAAAGTCCGAAGAAACGGTACATAATTATTAATAATAATTAATAATAATACTTTATTTTCTATAATTACTTATATTATTTAGTAATATTTGAGTTAAATAAATCCAAAGAATTTTTAAAATATAAAATTCATCAAAAAAATGCCCACAAAATTCCCACTTTCGAACATGGTTCGACGAGATTGGCAACATCATAATCAATTGAACCCCCTGCAACCCGAACAATTTCGAATGAGTAAACAATTACGAAAACGTACGACTAATCAGGCCTTTAGGAATTTATTTTGTTTCTTTCGAATTTATTCAAGTTTATTCAAAAATTGTTTCTTTGCAGAGATTTACTACATTCTCGACAGTTACACTGAGTTTATTCGTCGGTCTCGTCATTTTAGGTGGGTGAGCTGTTACAAAACCTTGTTTCGGTGAAATCATTTTTTTAACGTAATCCATTGTGTTTCTTCTTTTATTAATTTTTTCTTATTTTATTGCAGTCACTAGACTTGGTTCAGCTTGGCATGTGGCGCACACAACTATTATAGCACCCTACAAGGCCTTCTCACGTGAGAAATTGCCGGCCCGCATCGGCACGCACATTGGACTGATGCATGTCAATGTGACCCTCGCAGGTGAGTGATTCCCTATGGCACACTTTTTATTCAGAAAAGCTTAGAGTAAAAAACAACGTAAATCAGTAAATCAGTTAGTGAGTCAATGAGTGAGTCAGTTGCTTACCCAGCTAGTCGACTCGTCGGTTAGTTAGTTACTGAGATTCATTTCATGTTTACTTAGTGACTCTTTGGTAATTGAATTGTTTACAAAGGGTTGTGGAGCAGGCGCTGCGAGAGGGGTGTGGAGAGTTTTATTGATGGTGGTTTCACTTTTATGTGGTATTAAGTGGGTCAGAGTATAATGCATTTTTTAGATTTTCCATAATTCAGTTATTTTTTGCATTCTGTGACTTTATTATGATTGCTGCGTCGCTCTAATTTATGACAAGCGGGTGAGGGTTGAATATGGCGGCTTTTATAAGTTCTACTGAATGAATTTCTTAAGAATGAATGATTCCGTAGAAGGAATAATTAAAAATAAATGATTTAAAAAGAGGGAAGAAAAGAAAAGCGAACAGAAGATAATAAAAAGTATGTAAATTGTTTCAACAGTAAATCGATAAAGAGTTGATATTCTTTGAAGTAAATAGAGGCCATACATGATACCTTTTATGATGAATGAAATCGCTAAGGAAATCGCTAATATATTTTTTAAAATTTTAATAGACAAACCTCCAATAATTTTTTTGTACCGTTTCGAATTTCAATCAGATTTTTTGTTCTTTTTAAAATTAATTTGTCTTCTTTCATCAAATTTTTGAGTTCAGTACAAGATTTTTATGAAAAAATCGACTTTTTTTGTGAAATCACAAATGTTTGAAAAGTTCATTCTGAAAACAATAATTCATCTCATAAAATATTCAATAATAAATATTTTATTAGCTGAAGATTCAAATTGCTTGAATCACAAAAGTTTTGACAACAACAGATTTATGATCTTGCTGGAGTGTTTGAGGAAGTGGTAAAAAAATCTTAGATGGCTTTAATATTTATACATTCGCCAGCACAGACACATACGAAAGTGAAAGAAGAAGAAGAAGAAGTAAAAGAAGAGGGAGGCAAACGTGTCATACAACAATTGCCAATTGACACAATTGCGGCAGCATAAGCGACTGCGAAGACGTAGCAATTTGTTTCATACCTGACGCTCGCGACGACACAGCGACGCATTACAACATTTCCGTAGGTGAAGCCTTATTCCTAAAAATAATAATAAGAAGAAAAAGATCAAGAAGTAATTAAAAAACCGATAAACGCGAAGATGAAAATCCACGGCAACAACAATGCAAACAACAAAACGCGTACACAACAACGACGTAAAGTAGCAGCGCAACAACAACAATAACAACGACTACGACGACAAGAAAACAATAATAACTGCTGCAGTAAAACTAGCAACAACAACTGTGACAAAACGACATAATGACTAATACAAAAAACAGCCAACTTCAAACAAAACAATGGCAACAAAAATACCAACATCTACAGAAATAAAAATAAAGAGTATTGTACAACAACAACAACAACAATTGCAACTATTATAATAACAACAATTAGGAGGAACGATAACCAAAACAACTATCGCGAACACAACTATAGGTAAAACAAGAAAAAACAATAAAAACCTTATAAGCGAATATTTTTTATAAAATTTTAAATATTCCAACGTGAGACGTTGGTTCGGTTCGAGTCAGGTCGAAGAAGCTTTTTTGGCCAAGTTATTGCATTAGGCGTGAGCGCGCGTCGGCAGGTAAATATCAACTTGGCAGTAGCAATATTGCTGCCATCGTTCTTGCTTATATTATTGTTATTGTAATTGTTATTGTTGTTGTTATCGTTCGTCAGTATCAACAGAAGAATCAGCGGCAACAGCAAAAATAGCATACATTTTTATTGTCGATTGTTGTTCAACGGCTGCGGTGTCAATGGTAATTGCTATGGAATACCATTATCTTCGCGATAGCATTACCATCATCATCGTCGTCGCAACTGTCGCCGCCTCTAACGATACTGGAAGCCGGTTAAGGTGTTAAGCCGCGCGGCGGGTCTGTTGGAGTGGCTTCGCTTTATAAAATCACGACTGCCAATTCAGAAATATTTGGATTTATCTTTTTTTTGCGTGTGAGTTTAGTTGATTCTTCGTTGCGGTTTTTAAAAACCATCTTGAGAAAATTGGTTAATTATGTTTGTCTCGTTATCTCTCAAGTACTTTAGGAGTCATAAAAATGCAGGAAAAAATATTTGCCGAGCAGTTAAAGAGGTAATAAAAGGCGATTTCGCATAAACAAAAATTCACGCAAATAAACTCTGAAAAATAAAATTAAAAAATCCAAAATATTTTTTCGTGGTAATCTCGAGTATATTTAGACTTCAACTTAATGAACGCATTTATGAATTAAATATCAAAATAGTAATTAAATAATTAATAACGAATTAAGTACACTCAGATTTATGTTAACTGCTTTTTTGAAGTCAACTCGGATTTAATGACTTTTAAATTTTAATTAATATGGCGAAAAAATATATATGTTTTGCCTGAGGCAACAAATGTTTGGATTAAGCCAAAAATTCAAAAAAAAGAAGGAAAATATGAAAAAATAATTGCTGGTTGGCGAAGGCCGTCCCACTTGTGGTATTATTGTATACAGTGTCGGGCATAAAATTGATATAAACCCCGGCAAAAGCAGCAGTATTAGCCAGATTTAGGCAAAAAAACTTCTTTGAATATTTATTTGCAAAGTTGATGGTCATTACGTAGCTGGTCGCTTAACCTTTTCTTGTAATTAATTTTGGTCTTCACTTAATCACAATTGAATTTTATAAATAACTTGAGGAATCTTTTCGGTCGGGCTTAAAAAGTGTTGAAATATTTTCTCGTGTTTAGTCTTATAAATTTGTTACGTGCGCACTTGCGAGCACGTACCCAGTAGGAAATGAAGCTTTATTATTAAATAAAAAAGTAACTGGTCATTTTTGAAATAGCATTAAGATATATGTTGATAAATCGACAGTTTGTAATTTATTACTATTTTCTGTATTCCATCGGTTCCGTCTTGTACGAGTTATGGTGCAAATGTTTCAAAACTCCTAATTCAATGTCATAAAACTATATTTCATTGTTCCGGCCAAAAAATGTACAATCAGTTCTACTTTCTTACTGCGTAATTCTCTATTACTACTATTCCTACTACTATTACTACAGATTAATTGCAGGTTTTGCCAAACAATCTTAGCTTATCTTTATTTTTCCACTGGGTTACTGCAGATTGTGTTCCTGTCCCGCTTAGGTTTCATGACTCGCAGCTATTCGCAATTAGTTTCCCGATAAGCGTTTGTCAGCACAACATTTTGACAAATACGTTTTCTTAATTACTTTTGCATTTTCATACAATCAATTCTTATTGAAATCTTTGTCGTTGCTTTAGTTGTCAAACTTTTTAGTTCGAGACAAACGAGAAACGCCCCGTCAACGAAAAAGGCTTAACAGTATGAACATTTTATATTAATTATTGTACCAGTTTTACGTAATATTTTCAAATCATTTTTAAAATTGAAGTTTTATTTATATGGAGCCAACGGGAAATAACGATAATGTTGTCGATTAAGACCAGAATGGATACTAATTGAAGTAAAAGAAATCAATTTTGTGGTGCCAATTTAAACTATATTTACTTAAACTAATTTTAGAAATAACTTTCAATCTGCTGGATTTAGATACTTTATTAATTCGTTTAGTCATTAAGTCCTTAAGTCATTAAGAATTAATAGTGAATGTCAATGGCAAAAGATTTTCCTATGAAGACTTCCTATGAAGACTTACGCTGAAGATTTTATTGCCGAAATTTAATGCATATTCCAGGCTTTTAGTCACCATTTGAAATCCTTGCAAAATTGAATATATTCTTGCAAATGTTTCTTACTTTAGATATTGATTTAAGAGAAAACTAAAACAAATGCTTTTTGTCAAACGAAAAAAGAAACAGTAAAAGAGAATATTCGAAAAAAGCATAATAAAAAAATTATTTTAAAAAAATACATTTTATTAATGTCGCTGTAGTTGTTGTTTTTGTTTTTGTGGTTGTTGCTTTTGCTTTGAGGTTTTTTTCTTAATCCCAAAAGCATAAAGCTGAAATAAAATTAAAAAATATAATCTTCCTCTTCATAAAGAATTTCAACAACTGCTGTCAATTTTTATTTATTTCAATTAAAATTTTGGTGGTGTGGAATATTTGTGTCGGAATGTGACAAAAAGTGTGTGTGTCTGTGTGTGTGTGTTTGATTGAGTACGGGAATGATATAGCATTTTTAAAGCGTTTTGATAAATTTAAGCGGCTGAACGACGTCTGGATTCGAATAATCATAAATTCTTTTTAACCGAAGGCTAATGAGTGCGAGATTAAAAACAACAATAACAACAACAACAACAATAGCACACATTCCATTACAAAAGCCTTACCAAAATATTAACAAAAATTAAAAATAACAGTTTAAAAGACATTCCATACCAAAACAATAATAATGCATGATGTGATGGCACACGACAAACGTTTGAGATTTACATAAATTGACAGATACAAAAATTGAAATAAACTATGTGAAATTGTCAGTAAATCCGAATATTTTAAATTCCAAAAGTCAAAGCAATACGAAATCATCGATAATAAATTGTGATATATTTTAAATCTGTTTGGGTAATTCGGTTAAAGAGATTTGTTTTAAAATTTTGGTTTAAGGGATTCTCATTTTTGATGTTGTTTTTGTATATTTTGTTTTAGTGATTCTTTGATTTGGCTTTTGTTGGTTTTTTCTCAGATTTCTTTTTTCTTGAAAATTATATTTTGAAGTTCTTGTTTTTACTGGTTTTATTTTCAATTCTCTCTTTTTATAGACCTCGATTTAAAGTTTTTGTTTTTTTTATTGGAGATTTTGCTTGAAAGTTATTACATACTTTTGATTTGACTCTACGAGCTTTGTTCCAAAGGAGCAGTTTTTCGGGCTCCGTTTCGAAAGATTTTGGGTTTGATGACAATACAATATTGGAGATTTTATTATTACACATTTGCTTCGGATACTTAGTTTTAGTTAACTTGGGAGAATTCTTTTAGAAAATGTTTCATTTCGGAGATTTACGGCTCTATTCTGGTTGGTTTACTAAAGTCACCACTTGTACAAATAGTAAATATTTTACTATTTACAAAGGTTTCGTATTCTGAGAAAATTTGAAAAACTATTTTCCTTATTATTTTGTAAAAATCAGAAAACGTGTTGACAATTCTGAAATCACAGCCAATTTGAGTTTTACTTACGAATTGAACAATTTTAATTTCTTGACCGTGAAAATAATTATGGAAGAATATATTCTTCTGTTGCTGTATATTGACGAAGCAGAGGGCACGGTTCATACCAAAAATGCGTAGGCAATCACTGCATCCAACCAATGAGTCAATCATCAGTGTCACGCACCATTAATGAAATATCAAAATTATTAATTCGCGTAAAAGATAAGGAAATTGCATTTCCTAAATTTATTGAGGAACAACTAGTAGTTCAAACAGGGTAAGGAAGGTGTCTACCTTATACCTTGTCATATATCTACATACTCATAATATTTCCTATTTGTAGATATTTTGCGAAATATGGAATTTCTGATCTACTGAAAATAAGTAATTTTACTCAAATGGCTTTTAAATTTTATTATGAAAATATACTTTCCTTTCTAAATTTTTCATTATATTTTCATAATATTTAAATTTGAACGCCACAACGAAAACTTTTTTGACATTTAGATTTTCCCCATGCATGGTGAACTAAATAAGTTTATCAGTTGTAAACAAATTTTCAGAATATCAATATTTAGTAAATTTTACTAGAAATTTACTAAAGCAGAAATATAATTTATAGTAAAGTTTATTTTCGGAATAGAGCTGTTAGTTTCAAATATTTTTCCCGGTTTTGCTTAAGAAATTATTGTTTTATTTCTTAGAGATTTTATATTTATGAATTTGTATTTGAGCTTTTGCTTCCGGTAATCCTGTTTAATTATTGTAGCTTTGAACTTTTTGCTTCACAAATTTTTGTTATAAATTTTTTAATTTAACTTTTTAAAAGCTGTTTTTAAAAGCGTTTATTCTTTAAGATTTATTTTGTAATTTCTTTTGTAAATTTACTTTTAGTAAGCTCACTTTTTTTAGTAAATTTACTTTTTAGTACTTCCTTTTAATTATAAGGCTATATTAGGGTGTTTATTTTGACGGTTTTGTTTTCGGAGGTTTGTTTTTGAGGTTTTCTTTATGAAAATTTGTTTACAAAAATCTTTGTTCACAAGTTGTTTCTTCACTAATTAGTTTCGAAGAGTTTTTTTGGGGTCTTCATTCATGGACAATTCCAGAATAGGCATAATTTTCCTTAAGCGACTCTTAACGATTTTTTTTTATAATTTTGGTCAGTTTTCATACTTTTAATATCGATTAATAGCGATATCAAATAATAGCGATAATAGCGATTGTCAAATAATTAATTAATTAATTAACTTCCTGTTGATCAATAAAAGCAGGGTCTTGGAATAATTAAACTGATTACTTGGCGCATATTCATGACCGAATTTAAACTGAATTAGTATTCTAAACTGATGGCCAAAGAATTAACTTTCTAATTTAAACTAATTTAGTCACCCTGTTACTTGCTAAAAATCCTTTGGTTTTTGTGTTTACCCATGTGTTGCCATTCTAACATGTCCGGTGAATGTCATTTTATGCCTTTCATTTAAAATAGTTTTGGTTTAATTTTTTTTCTTCTGTTTTTAAATTCATGGAACAATTAAAATAATAATTTTGCAAAAAACATTTTTGACAGTTCCGTCATGATACAGGTATCAATTACAGGTCGACTGGTCGTTTGGCTACCGATTTCCGATCTAACTTCGACCGGTCTCTACAGACGCAGACGCACTCTGCAATTTTGAAAAAACCTTAGTCATTGATCGTTTTTGCAGCTGCTAATATAATACTAAGTGTTGTTTTTGCTGGTGTTGCTGTGGGTATTGTCGGGTTCTCACGATGATAATGAGTTGACGGCTGAGGTGGTGGTGATGGTGGAGGTAGAAGCATTATTTTAACGTTCACTTAAATATCGCATGATTAATGTTCGACAGAAAATTTTGCATAAATCTTAATTAATGCTGCGGCAACAAGAATCAGCAATATGCGTGTAAAAAGAATAATCTCGTTAAAGAAACAACAACGGCTGTCAATCGCTTGTTACTGCTGTTAGCTGCTGTCATTCGATTGTGTTCAAGGAAGGGCTAAACGGGTTTTTATCTGTGAAAACAAATCTTCTAAAACATTGCACTAATGAGGAATCAATTCCTCAATGTCATATCATGTCTTACAGATCAATAAATATATGCTAATCATGAGCAATGCGTCTTCAGTTTTTTGCTAAATTGTCTGCACTATTGTTGAACTGATTAACAGCTAAGACACTACTGCTTTTGAACAACAATAAATGGTTCGGCTTCATTTGCACCGAATGAACGAATTTCACGTTTATAAGATATTAATTCTTTCAAACGTAATTCCAACAATTTGGAAATCGTTTTAATATTTGAATACGTTATTAAAAGATATGCAACTCTTTATAATTTCATTTGTCATTTGATAGAAATTACTTAAAAAAGTACAACCATCTGTGATAATAATAATTAATTAAATAAATTATTTATTAATTAATTTTTATTAATTAAATTATTTATTAATTAAATAAAATTAAATAAAAAACCTAAAAATAAATGAATTTCAACTGAAGTAAAATTTTAATAATTTTGAATTTTAATTTAAAATTGTAAAAAATTGTTGAATAACCTTCTCAATTCATTTCACAAAAAGCAAATAAGTTTAGGCCATTAAGCAAATCAGGTTGGTTTAATGAAATCAATACCCAAAATCGATTGGCCTTAATGATTTTCTTAATATTTTTGGATATTTTTTTGAACAGTAAATAAAAATTAAAAAAATATAATAATTTGACAAATTTAGTAATTATAATAATGAATGTTGACAAATTTTGTGTAAAAAATCCACTTTATTAATTATTTTCCGCCTTTCACGAAAACACACACACATACATATACTCGTACATATATAAAGCGTGTTTTAAAATGCGCAAAAAGTTGAAATTGTTTAAAATGAGTATGTGTGTGTTAACAGCTGGTTGGTACAAAAATCCGCGATATTGAATGAAATTCGCTTAGATTGCAAAAATGTGATCGTGCGCACGCGCACGCGTACTCGAAACAAGTGCTATTGCCATCGCTACTGTTATTGGTGTAGCTGTTTTTTTTGTTGTTATTGATATTACTGTTGCGACTACGCATGCTTGATTAATCAGCAACAATCAACGATCTTTGATCACTAAGTGGTTTTAGCAATAGTAAGAGTAAGACCAAGAGCAGCAGCAGCTTTGGCAGCTGTAGCATATTCTGCCAAGAGTTACCGAACGGCCTCTAAATAATTCAATACAATTCGTTTCGCGTTTGTCTTTCAATAAATAAACGCATTTTAAATTGGTTTCGCACTTGAAAATGTCTGGTTTATGCGAATAACATTGCCGTCTGATGCAACAACAACAGCGGCAAAAACAACAACTCTGGCAAAGCATCAACAAAAACAAACATGGTTTCGAGATTTGCATAAAAACGCAACGAAATCTGGAAAAAAGCAAATCAAATCAATTCCGCATGCGTTTGAATTCATGACATGGATGAAGCAGCGGTAGCAATGAATTCGTTAGGCTATAAAGGGTCGGGGAGGGTAAGGTGAAGTGAGTCAGTGAATGGCCTTAGAGCAAAAAAGATTTTTTTAAATTGAAAATCAAGTTCATACTCAAGGTAATGCCGCAACGGCAGTTAGAAGCAGTCCCCGCAGAAGACGCAACGAGTAGCTGGAGGCATTTTGTCTTTTTAAATGATAGTGTTTATGGTTTTCTTACGAAATATTTTTAATTGATATTATGCGTATCAATACAGGGTGACTTAGGGGTGTAATTGAAAAAAAAAATAAAAAGGGGGAATTATTGAAAATTATTAGTTTTGAATATATTATAAATTTTGTAAAAGCATTTATTAAATCTTTTTATATTTTCTAATATATTAATTTCTCTTCTAAAGCAGACTTGGAGACGTTAGTGTTTTACGATTTATTGAAAACGGTGGTGTGACGCCATAACCGTTAACGACACGTATTATTAGTCAATGGTAATCTAATTCTTTTGGCCTATACCTGATATATATTATATATACTTACAATGCTTTGGCCCAATCTTCCATAATCGACGCTACTATGAACATACAGAACTAACTTTCTAAGGGTACGCTTATTCCCAATAGATGAAACGGCAACTAACCACCGAGATCCTGTGTTTAGGAATATTATTAATGCCTCAAAAACACCTTGTTTTATTATTTTTCGAAATTGCAATTTTTTCAATTTAAGCCCTTTTCGATTTAAGCCTTTTAAAATCTATTTAAAAGTAAAAAACGCATTTTATTTTTATGAAAAAATATATTTATGCAGTGATAATAATTTGGATTCGATTGATAGATAATGTTATTCGATTCCAACATTCAAAAATGTTTGCTCGCTGATTTGCGGATATAACTGCAAAGTATTAATATCTAAGAATTAAATAACAATATTAAAGTAAAATTTAATTCAAAAATGTTTTTGAAATTTGTGGAATTTTTAATACCTTTTCCTCGGTATTTTATAGTTTAATAAAATTTTATATTTGAATTAAATGAAGCAGTAAAAAAACAAACAAATTTCGTTAAAAAAACTACATTTTAAAATATATTTTACAGTTTAATGACTTCGAGCAGTTGATTTTTGTCTTTTGCTCTTGTTCCAAATATTTCGATTTCGCACAACCAGCTTGAGCATTCGCGGCATTCCGAGGTATGCCCTGACTTTGCTTATATTTGAAGGTCATCCGGTATTTATCGTCAGCACTATTGCGTACATATCAATATTTTTGATAACATCAATTCTTGTTTGTTTTTATGACTTAGTTTGACTTTTCTGAATTAACGTGATTATTATTTTTATTGCTTTTTAGTTTTATTACCGAAGTGTTTCGTTTTTGTTATTCCTTTATTTATTGTTTTTCTTTTTGCTTCTCTATGACAATGGTCTTATTTCGGAATGTTGCAGGCATTCCTCTCGCTTTGTCTATTGTGCAATATATATTGACACAGCCAATTTCAATTTAAGTTCCACACTGCGTATGAGCAACAAAAATGGAATTTGACACTGAAGTTGAAGCCCGCCTTCGATGGCGGTGGTGTTGGTGCGTCTGTACTCTGTACTAAAAATAACATCACGATATTAGAGTATCGATCCGGTATCGATGGCTGTTGAGATTTCTCTTGTGAGTAATTTTTTTGCTGCGAATTTCTGAATGGAAATTAATTGCTTTTCGAAATGGTTTTGATGACAAAATATTTGGACTTGACTTCAAAGAGAACGTTGTTAACATTTTAATTAATCTTTCGATGTCTTGACGATGAAGGAAATAATTTGTTTTTGTGTTTTGTGTTTGGTCTTACGAGTCTTTTATTTTTTCTTTGGCAAAACAGGAGGAATTGATGAAATAATTTTTCATATATTTGTTTACTTTATTTTAATTGTATTTATATTGAATATTTTATGTTTTTCCATTAATTACGTTGATTTTCGTTTTCATTGTATTTTTTCGTTTGGGATAATTTTTAGCTGACAACAAAGGAATCACAATTGATTGCTTGACATCTGTTTGGTTAATTAATTAGTGTTTAAAACAGATTTTCAAATCGAAATTTCTTCCTGTATCTTTATTTGATATCTTCTTGTTTTTTCTGTTTTATGCTTTCTTCCCATTTCTTCTTCCCTTCTTGTCTTAACTGCAAAAAAAAGTTTTGTCAGTTATTTGTCATACTTTTTATTGTCATATCTTAATTACCAAAAGCATGACGTTTTGTAAAAGTTTTAACGAGTTTCGGTTTTAACGAGTTTTATTAAAGCGGTCCATTAGCTTTAAAATTCCAGCAGCAGTGGTGGCAATAATTTGCCTGATAGTTTTTTCAGTAAAACAAATTATGTAAATATTTCGAATTTGCATACTTCCCGCCTATTTTTTGTATTTGTCACCCATTAAATTGATGATTTTGTGCAAACATGCAGACACCCAACAAACACACCCTGTACATACACATCCGCACATGAAATATATTCTCACGTAGTGCAACAAAAATAAAATCAACATCAGCAACGTTTACCGTTTGAGGTGAGCTTACGAAATAAAAAGAAAAACAAAGGAGAAAAACAATGACTAGCGTAAGACTAGCGTAATCTGAAACTTAATTGGTTGCACCTACAAACCCGGTTGTCGACAGCAAAACTTTATTTTATGTTGCTGGCGTTAGTGCTGCTAACTTCGTTAGTCGATATCACTGCTGCTACTGTCGCCACTTTTTTGTGATTATTGATGCCTTCGATTTTCTTGACAGTATTACTCCAACCGCTATTACCATCATTCATTTCTGATTTCTTGAGCTTCTTAAATTGGCCCTTCCGCATATGTTTGCTATAATCTGTTGAATTAATGAAATGTCCCAACCGGTCGTAGCTTTTTTAGGGACGTGAGTATTTTGTAGCTTAACGCGGTGATTGGTTGGTATAGACCACTTTGATAGTCGTCGATCGTGGGTAAGAATCATCAATGAAGATATGGATTGTTTGGTGTTTGCATCGATAGAGAAAACAGGATTAATGTATCTTAATTATTTGCTTACGGAAGCTCATTCTGCTGATACATCGATTAGTATTGCATGAGTGTCATATATTTGTCAGTTTCGCAGCAATGCCAAACGTTTCTCGTTCATTGATTTCAGTAAATTTGGACAAATTTGGGGGTGGCAAACAAATTAATTACAAGTTGTAATGATGATGATGATATATAGGGTGAGCAGAAGAGGTGAATAAAAATGAAAGGCGATATTATTAATTAGAAGTCTGCCTGAAACGGTCTTAAATATAATTGTACAATTTCTATTAAATAATGATTTTAACAATTTCAGCGATTCCTGTGGGTAATGCCACTGCCCCGGATATCGATTACAATGAACGTTTTTCTTGGGAAGGCGCATCAGATATGAGTGTCAATTATCGCGAGGCTCTCAAACGCGGACTGCCATTTCCCATACTCACAGTGGCCGAATATTTCAGTCTTGGTCGGGAGGGTTTTTCATGGGGCGGACAATACCGTGCAGCGGGCTATTTTGCAACAATTTTATTGTGGACATCATTGGCTTCATGGTTGTTGATGAATTTATTGCTGATCGCTGTGCCACGTTATGGCGCTTACATGAAGGCGCTGACAGGAGCGCTATTGGTCGCTACGAATATCGGTTATTACTGCCTCTTACCGAAAAAGCCACTTACGATACATTTAGAAGGCGGACGTTTGGAATTTCACCTAGGTTGGTGTTACTGGCTGTTGTTAGTGGCAGGTAAGTGGATTCGTTTGCGAAATTCCTAGGTAGGAAGACGTAGTCATTTTGCTCTAAACCTGCTTGGATTTTTTCAGGCATATTTTGTTTTGTTGTTGGAGTTCTTATATCAGTCATCGATTTGGTCTGGCCTCACACTTTCTCCACCGTCTTGGAAGTTTATTATGGCACACCGTACGATCGCCATGTCATACTCGAAGAGTCAAGTGATGTACGCTATCGCAAGCGCACAAGCCGCAGTGTGGAGAATCCGTCAGGTTTCGGTTCAAGAATTTTGCGACGTCTTTCGTCGAAAACTAAAGAACCGCCTGCCAGTAGCGGCTCCGTACGACACATGAGTAGCAGACTAGCATCTGGTGGTGCTGGCACTAGTAGTGGGAGTGGTGGCGTTGGTGGCAGTAGTACAAGCGCAGCTGTTGGCGGTGGTGGTAGCGGTGGAAGTGTCGGCGGAATAGGCATCGCTGGTGGCAGTGGATTGGTTGGCATGGAAAACAAGGGCTACCATCATGATGTGCCAAAAAGTCCTTGGCGGTATCCATTCCGTCGAGCTCAACCCTTCCCCGGTGGTCACCCGATGACAATGCAGCGTACGCTGTCCCAAGATTCCAGTTCAAGTATAAATTCAGCGGCCATACAAATCTCACCACTTCATAAGCACGCCATGTCGAGAATGTTGCCGTAAGTTTTGAGATTATGAATATTCCATTATTAAATTAATCGCCTTATTATGATTGATCCTTTGCAGAAATCCCCCAGTGGATCGTGTTAGAGATATGGACCACTGGTGACCGAAAGAAAAATTCATTTCACCATGATATCCTTTATGGATTATGTAAGAGTCCTTTAATTTTTTTCAAGTTAAAGAGAATTATAATGCGACGAAATCATGGGAAGGAAAAGAAAAAGTGTGATAAATTAAAGTTCAATTACGTGAATGTTTGAGGTGGCATCATTGACACATATTTTTAGAAAATATTTAGATATACATTTTTAAAATCCAAGACTATAAATTATAAAATTTAATTGGTACAAAAAACTATTGACGGATAAATATTAGACAGCTAGTTATTGAGGTAAAAAAGAGATTTCTAGACGATTGTATCAACGATATCCATAAGGACGAAGCATTGTTCGATAAATAATCATAAATGTATTTATACTCATTCATTTATTTTTAGTATTAAAATTAGTAAAAGTAACTAAATTATTGATTTCAGTTAAATTATTGACATCAATCAATTTATTGATCAATCAATTAATTTCGTTTAAGTAGTGATTAAGTCACTGTGATAATTCTTACAATTGTTGTTAAGTATAATCATTGCATAGAAGAATTATTGTATTAAATATTGAAAATTCTGTTGTGAAGAATGTTGAAAATTGTGCGGATAAGCAACGTTCTATTACATTCTTTTGTGGTCTCGAAATCGACTCTGGCATCTTATATGAAACGTTTTATTTATTTCTTTATTTTAAGTAATTTATTAATCCCGTAAATTAAATATAAGTGGGTTAGAGTTTTTTAGTGTTAAAATGTTTGATGTTGTATTTTATATTATAATTCTTTAAATTATTTGGAATTATTTGTTAATATTCTATGAATTAAAAAAAATGCTGATTGAAATTAAGTAGCGTTAAAAAAGATTGAAATTGAAATATGATTACTGCAAAACACACGAACTGAAACGAAATATATTTATACTTTTATTAAACGAAATTTACTCAATTCGTTTTTATAAAATTTCTTTTAATTTTTAGGAAATTTCTCATGTTCCAAATTAATATTGGTGTTAATTTGATGTTGAGAAAATAAAGTTGTCTGCTGTTCAGACACTGTTTTATGCTTCACGCTCTAAACACAATCTCGCTGTAGCAGCCGGCAGCAATTCAATGATAAGTGGAACGAGCATACTGACGACAGCGTTAGTGAAAATGTAATCTTATTTAGCAGTAACTTTTACGGTAATTTTCTCTGGCAAAATGGTGTCACATATTAGTGTAAATAATAGGCTAGTTGCGCACCGTTAGCAACAACTGCGTAGAGTTTGTAAGGGGATAATGTGATTCTTGAGGTTCCAAATAAAAATAACGAACATGTTTACTCTTAACAAATAAGCTGGATAGGCGAAGTGATGATTGCCGCTGCCGCTGTCTAATTATTACGTTTGACCCGAGCATCGCGTGAGAGATTTGCTGACCTTGTCGCTGCGAGGTTGTGAGTATCCTCCACTGTATCCAACGCTTTACGAAGCGTTTCTCGTTAAGGCTGACTTTGAGAAAGAAATCACAATGGGGAAATTATCGGTTGAAGCGAACTTTCAATAATGGATATTTTTAATATGTAAATATTTGCATTAAAACCAACTTTCAGTGGTGGGAATCTATAATAAAGAAATATTCTAATGGATCATTTTTTATTTCGTCCAATCTTTTGTTTTGTGCTGTACTTCACATTATTTATTTTTCAGAAAAGCGAAATTTTATTGCATACCTTCAGGCGTGCATTTGGCAAGGCCCTTGCATAACTCATGTGTCTCGTTTGTTGACTAAATTAGTCTATAAATTTTCAGCAACTTAAAATGTTTGTACAAAGCATAAATCAAATTACGTAGTTCCTTCTGTAATAATAATATCAACAACATTCAACAATAACAACAACAATAGAAAATCTACAAAAAGTCCTTAAAATAAAACACTGTTTTACGCTTTTTATGTAAAAGAAATTCATGGCTGCGACAGCTCTCCTAAGGAAAGGTAGCATTTTGCAGGAAATGGCAGTAACAAAACCTGGTGGGGATTTATCCCCTAACCATTCTGAAGGAGTGAACATTTTGCCTTTTTTAAAATTGTATTTTATGCAACAAAATATTATTCGTCGGTGCCATGCATCACAGTCTCGTTGTGAGAAAATTTTCGAACTTGAAGATAATTCGTTTAGTTTATAGTTGCTGTGCATCGCTTGCGTTTTTTTAAGCACAGTTATTTACTAATATAAACAAATTGAAGGAAGTTTATATAATTTTTTTATGACACGAATTCTGCGTTTATAGCGTGAAATAGAATTTTTTGAAATTGTGTTAGACGAACAAAGGAACCTTTTATCTTTACTTAAGAATACCTTTTATCTTTACTTCTTTGGCAAATCCGGACTGGCCGGAGCTTGTATACCCTACAACTATAATAAAGACTTATAGTGTGGTGCTAATAATACGTGGGCGATACACTTTGATTTTAGTGTTACCTTTGGCTTTCATGATACAGTATAATGGTTGGCGTCCCACGCCCATTTTTTGGGTATATATAATGTAAAGCACTGTCATCTCAACTGAAGAGACTGAAAAATGAGGCATTGCAAATATTCCGAAACAAAGTGGGCGGTACAACTATTTCGCCCATTTTCAATGCCAAACAATCTGAAGGGTTTTTCGGAATGGCCTTTTCTCAAGGTTTTGATGAACTAAGGCATTGAAAATACAATTGTCCGCGGTTTCTGAAATAAACAATTGTTCTTAGTTGTCAAAGGAAATCCTGCACACCAATTTTTATAAATTAATATTTGTAGCCTAAACTTATTTTGCCTGCTTCTTATAAGAATGATTTTTATATTATTAGTTTATTCGAAAGGTCGAGAATTGTATCTAAGCCCGATCACAAAACAATTGGATCTTAAAAATCTCATTATGTTTACAATTTTATTGTTTTAGCTTTTGTTTATTTTTTCCTCTTTTGTTTTCTTTAACACAAGGTAAAATATCGTTTGATGCAAAAGGAATGGATCAGTTCGCAGAGTGGGGAAAACGAGCGAATAGCTCTCGTTTGAGAAAAAACTCGTTTGAGTTTTTTGTTTTTGAGTTTTTTAGAGAAATGCATTTGATGACCAAGAATCGAATGGATTGAGTAAATAAAGGCAAAAGATTAAATGTGCGCCAGGAGGAAATATTTGTCTTTGTTGTTGTCGCAGTTGTTGTTGTTATCGCTGTTCTTGTTATTGTTGTGGTTGTTGCAACAATGACATTATTACAAATAGAAATAGTGCGCCAAAAGCATCAGTAGTAAAAACAAAAAATTAGTTTCAATTCGAATAAATTGAAATAAGAAATAAATATAAAAAATAAAGAAGGATAAAAAAAGAAAAACAGAAAACACAAAAAGGAAGAACAAGAAAAATAATAATAAATAAAATTTAAAATGATGAAGAAGACGAAAGAGTGAAATGCAAGAAGAACCATATCAACTATTATACAAAGAACAAAAGTGTAATCGACAAAAACCGACATAAAGAATAGAAATTGGCACTTAAAGGATTTGCCCAAAAACCAACCGAGACAAAATTGAGAAACTCCTTGAAAGGAATTCAAGAGTTCGTGATGAAAGGAAAGAGCGTTTCCGCTCACAAGCGAACCACGTGTTTCAAACCGGACTACAGAAAATGGCTGATTTAATGAAGAATATGTCCCTTCCTAAATAAATCTTAATTTTGCTAACATTTACAAAGGAGACAACAACACCCCCACTAACATCTAGTACCCAACAACAACATGCAATAGTTATAAAACCTAGGTTTGCTGACAGGTCCCGGAAGTTTCCATAACATTCTGACATTTCAAGTCAGAACGAATTAGAGGGAATTTTTTGGTAAAAAAACGATAAAACAAAAATGTTGACAGGATGGGTACATAAATAGGATGATAGATAGATACATAGATAGAAAGCAAATCGAGGTATTCGACAAGAAATAATGACATTTAAAGTTGGAGTACTGACGTTTCATTCTCTTTCGCTGTAAACGAAGACGTGGCCAACTGGTGTGATCAATTGACTGAAGATTGGATGTTGTTGGCGACAGGTTGTAACAGTACTATTTGAGGGATTATTTTGGTTATTTTTCGAAAGAATCGAGTTTTTACACCACATGCCCGAAGAGATAGAAAGTATTTTATTATTACTTCGCTTAACATAGTAATAAAAGCATATTACCGTAAGCTTCTGTTTGTAATGCATTCAAGGAGGATTGGTATGTACAAAAATATACATATCCTTGTTAAGAATCATTTCTTGAAACGATTTCCCGACCAATTTTACCAAAAAAACACCTTTTACCTAAAATTTTACCAAAATAGGCGTGGCATGCCCACTATTAGGCCAGTGGACCTTTCTAAGAAGACTTTAACGAAGTATTAAAGAAGAAAAGGGAAATGTAATATTCAAGACTGATTATTAGGATAATATTATAAATTATGATAATTAGGATAAAACGCCCACTGATTATTAGGATAAAATTATAAATATATATTATTGGTGTAGGGCGGTACAGGCTACGAAGTTAGCTTTCCAGACCGAAGTTAGTTTTCTTAATTGGTTTTGGTTTTCGCTTGGTTCGCACAGAGACGTACGCGGGTATACTTTCTGTAATTTTTTATGACACTGTTTGTATTGATGTTTCCTCTTCTCTTGTTTTTAAATGCTTCTATATTTTTAAATTTGTTTTTTTTTGGAACATATGTTAAATATGTTAAATAATTTATTTAACATAGAGGATAATAAATTCTTTTAGCACATGCAAATTGTTAGTTATGAATTTACTTTTTTTTAATTTTGGAATTTAATTCACTTGGACGCGTGAGAGTCTTAATTTCCCTTTAACAGTTTTTTCCATCTCGGTATTTTTTAGTTTTCATCATTTTGTGCTGAATAGCAGAAATAATTTTGTGGTTAATCAGAGAAAATTAATAAAGGAGTGTGCAAACGCAGTGAAATGTGTTTTACATAAAGAGGAAGAAGAAGACGACGTTGTTTATATTTTGTAGTATTTGCAAAATCAGAGAAACGAATGCAAATATTGAAATTTGTTCTCTTGCTGATAATTTTTTTATTCCCAGTAATACCTTTTTGGCCAGAGTAAAACACTATTTTATTTTCAACACGTATGAGGCAAGCGTACTCCATATGTGCACACGCATACATGCATACATGCACATACACATACATACACAAGTATCAATACACGTCTTTCGATAGATTCACTCACCAGACTTTTACTGAAATCAGCCTCTCTGTCTCTTGTCGTCAATACGTGCCGACAATTGCTTGCAAAAGGTAAATCCAATTTACTGTAATTAATGATGAAACGAAAGAGCTGGATGCAGAGATAAAAAAGAGAGATATTTTAAAACAAAAGCAATAGCGGGGGAGGGCCTGACGAGGTAATCATCGTAATGATAATAAAGGAGAAACAAAAAGTGAGAAACAGAAGCATCAATAAGGGCATTGTCAAGACAAACATTAATACCAACTGTTAAAATCATCATTTTCATCATCATTGTCATGAAAAAATATCCGGAAATTGTTAGTAAGCGGACGCGCTGACCTCGTTGTAATTTTTTTTGATATAAAAATTTGTTTGTTATTTTTGAATGTATTGAACGATAAAAAGTCAATGAATGGTATTTGGTGTTGTTGCTTTTGGTCGCTGTTCTTAATGTTGAGTTTCATCAACCGTCGCCAGGGAAAATCATGAAAACAAATGTTTTGGCGAGAAGTGAAAAAGTTAAAGATTATCAATTTACCAAAGTTTAGTGAAAGCGTGTTTTCCGCCTCCTTCCTCGCCTACTTCCTTGCACAATCTCTTCCTAACTGAGTTTTTATGTATTGTATGTATTTGTTTGTGGTTTACGTCGAATTAAAACATAACGCCAACAACAAGGACCGACTGCATCAAGAGCAATGAAATCAGTGGCAACATCAATAACGATGTAGGCGGGGACAGTTGAATTAAAAATATTAATTTTATCAGAAAAGGACACGCACACAACAACAACAACGGCAACAATAACAATAACGAAAACAAGAGACAATAAATGACGGCGACAATTATAAAAACAACAACAACATAAAATTAACAAAAAACGACAATATTGCATAGCGCGCAACCAAATTATTACAATCAGGAACGAACATTGAATATTTAATCGAATTGAATACAGCGCGGTCGATTCGCTCCTTCCGTCATTTGTCTCGTTTGGTCGCGCTGATTTGCTTGGTTCGGCCCTGCTGGTTGGTTCGCTCGTTAGTTGGTAGGTTTGTTGTTCGGTCAATCGATTCGGCCTGGTTGGGCAAGGGATTAGTACGTCGGTTAGCTGTTCGTGCCGTGGGTGAGATTGGGCGGTGTTATCGCTTAGTCGATTTGGTTCGTTCAGTCGTTAGTGCTAAAGCTTTCGATTCCTAGCCTAAAACATTAAAGAAAGCTCAGGAAAAATGGGTTTTCGGTCCAAAATTAAATCAAAATTTGAAAAATGTAAATAATAAGAATGAAAACTGAAACATTTCACTGTGTTTCTTTTTTTATTTTATGCTTTTAGTTCGGTTTCTTCCTTGCATACTTTTTGAACGATTTGAAATTTTATAAAAAAATTTACCTTTTTAATTTATTAAAAAAACATTGTCGGTGTGCAAAATTCCGTAATTCTTAGTCATGCTCACGTGTTCTCTTCTTCCGGCGGTCTAAAGAACCAGTAGTCAGCACAATTAACATATTGGACCCAACCCCAAATGTCACAGGATCCTACTTGATCACAATGGTCCCCGTGATTTCATTTAATCAAATTTATAAACCATATAAAAGATATTATTTCATTGAATGTTTGATTGGTTGCTTGATGGCTTCTTTCATCGTGATCTCTATTCATGCTTCGATTAGTTGCTAAATACTTTTTGAATGCCCTTGGATTAAATGGTTCTGTGTTTATTTTGAGGGTGGGAAGTTCATGTAAATATATATAGGTATATAATTATATATAAATATGTAATCTATACCTTAATTTATATAAAATGAATATATCCTCACTAAGGATATGGCGAAGCATTATTGCTAATATTTGGACCCGTTTGTTAGCCATACTTGCGTCATCACAATCAATGAATAATAAATAATTTGTTCATCGAATCGATAATCAAATTGTTTAACCGCTCAAGGAAGAAGTATAAGAAGGAGAAATAACGATAATTTTTGCATCAGCTAGGAAAAGTAGGAAAGAAAAAACCAACAAAACGTCAGCAATTTATCTTTCATTAAAAGACACCGGCGTAAGATTTAATTTATGGGTGCAACGAAGTGAATATTGTAGATTTGATAATATCAGTAATGGTGGCATAACGGTGTTACATTAAAATTTTTAAATGCTGGAAGACAGCTGGCAACCCTTAATAATTGCCTAAGGAAAGGCAAGGCAAAAATTTGAAAGAAAGCCTAAAGAAAACCCAAGAATAAAGAAATTGTGGGCAGTGGGAGTTCAACCCTCTTGCTCCTCTTGAAATTTTTCTTTTCCATGATATCCGAGTTCTACGACATCTTTAATAATGAAAGAAAAGCAAACAATTTAAAGGACAATACATGAAATATTATAGGAAGTAGATACTAAATAGTAAAATATTTTTATTTATGTGTTTCTTCCCATTCCGCCCATCTAAATCGTAACAGCATCAGCAGCTCTTTGTTTGCAAATTGCTGTGAGGAAATTCCTGCTTAGGAAATTGTTCGAATGATTAATAAACAGGACGGTAGTTTGCAAATTGAGAGGATTGATAAATTTAAAAGCAATATTGTTTTAAAATTCATTGGGAGTAATGAATATTATTTTATATGTAAATGATCGGAAGAAATTAATATAAATCCGTAGAAAGGTAAGGCAAATTTGTTGAGTATTTTTTAAATTAATTAAGGATCTCCTAAATGCTCTCGTGGAGAGAACCATGAGTCATACATTATTTCCACATTAATTTTTAAATTTCGCAGATGTTTAGCATTGTTTCGAAGATTTCAAAAAATTTATCATAGGTTCAACACGCGAAAATATAACCCCGCGCCCCTAAACGTCAAATGAATGTTTTTTGGATGTTATATAATAATTTATTGCAAAATAGGTCTGATTTAAAATAAAGTTCAAAGTTTCAGAATATTTTTAAATTATACTGAAAGAATATTAGAATTAATTATTATAATAATTAAAATGAAAATTTTTAAAATATCGAATTAACATAGTCCCGATATAATTAAGTTTAGAGACGATAAAATATCCAGACGATGAAATTTTGAAACCACAAAATCGCGAACATTATATACCGAATTATAATTATTATATTGCAAACACTTGCAACAATAACGCAATATTGCAACAAAAATAATAACAATAACAATAATGCTTCAATAATTAGAATACAAGAAAGGGTATTCTTATATACCTGTAGAAACGAAGTCTTGGTTACAGAGGGTTATCGAAGGTTCATGAGTTTGGGGGATATAGAGAAACAGGCTTTGCAATTTGAGGATTTGGTTGAAGCGCCGGTGGGATATTCTGCCATTTTGCGGTTTCACCAATCGGCATTTTGCCATTTCGGAAATTTTTTGTTTCACAATTTTGTCATTTCGGGATTTTGTTGTTCGGAATACTGTCTTTAAGAATTTTACCGATCACTATAAAATATATTAACAAATTTAAAGTGTTGATTTTTGAATTGCTTAATGACTTTTACAGATTCAGATTTAAATACTTGAGTATTTAGGAATTTCTGCGACCCATAATTCGTTGAAAATTTTTAAAACATGCTGTAAACTAAAAACTTTTTTAATCTTGTAAGGATTTAGAGTAATCCAATTTAAATTTTAAGAATTTGTACATCAGTTTAGAGTAATAGCCTCCTGAACATGAAATATTTTAATATTTCAAAAGAATTTAATGAATTGTACCCATCGTAAAATTAAAGTTGTTGCGAAGAATTGAAGTTTTGATTTCATTGCATTGATATTTTAAATTTCTTGTTTTCGATATTTACAAAAAATTTCCTGACCTTTTTTGCGAACACTAAGGGTAATTTATTTTGAAAGTATCCGATAAAAGCTGCTCACTTGAGGTAAAAATCTCCTTGGATTTTCAAAAAAAAAAAAAAAAAAAAAAACAACACGCAAACGAACCCAAACATAAACAAGGTTTAAGTCCTTTTCGTGAATATTTTGAATAATTACATTTAAAAAATTTGAATAAAGAAAAGTACAGCGAGTCCAAGTGTCTAAAAAGTGAGTGGTTTGAAAGAGTTTATAAAAAAATGATGGCTACAAAATTGGTAACTGAAATTGCTTTTTAGCTCCTGTACCTTCAGCACGTTTAGTCTGATAAAAGAATCATTATGCGTATATCCGTTCGATCTCAGCATAAGATAGCGTGACTGTCGCGTGATTGTCGCACCATAGGGTTCCACTGCAGGTTGTAATCTTCCTATGTGTGTGCCACTGATGTGAAGAATTGTATCAATGATGTGAGTGCTGAGTGCTTTTTCATGTTTTTTTGTAAAGCATCATTTAAAAATCAACTCAATTTTTTTGGATGTTTGCGTTTGAAGGAAGGCTGTGGAAAAGTAAAAAAGGGAGAACCTGTAGTGCCACAATTTTTCTTCCAAAAAGTGGTTTGATTATATTTGCATAATAATTCTTTAAAAACCGTGTGTTCGCAAAAATATACGAAAAGGAGCAAAAGACGAAAATTTGTTGAGTTTACCGAAAATTTAAGAGTTCAATGACGTGCTATCGGTGTTCAGTTGGCGCTCAAATTCATGGCAATTTATCTCAGCTTAAATATCGTGCTCATTTTTCATTAAACCCACAATTATGTTAATTAATTTTTGAAAATTTTAATTTTTTTCCCTAATTGAATTTTTATTCGCTTATCATACAAATTCTCCATTTTATGACCTCAGTTATGGCCTCAATTTGATGACCCCATTTTATGACTTGACTTGGAACCCTATAAGTGTAATTTAAAATGGCATAAAAATTTCAGTGAGTTACTATCATCATCATCGCCGTGGCCAAAGATTAAATTTATTTTATACAAATTTATTTTAGATTTAATGAAACATTCTCATTTGACATTTCGTTATATTTTTTATTACAATTAATAACTTTATTACAATTAGCACAAATGTTAATTTTTATGTTATGATTCCAGCCTTTTATTCTCTCGCAATTCTATATATTTTATTAACCTTTCTATCATATTTGAAGAAATTCATTATTATTAGATTATTATATTATTTAAGCTATTAAAAGAAGCTTACTAATTAACAAAAAATCATCAACAAAATGAGCGCAGGGGCACAAGAAAGAAATCGAAAACGCAAACGAGTTATGTAAGATAAACATAATTTATTACAGAGCGAAAAACTGTTAATAACGTCACAAGTAGCAGTAATAACAACATCATCATCATCACAACGCAAATGTATTTCAATCAAAATGATTTGACAACTTTATTTGAATTTTTACTTTACGAGCGAAATGAATGTAGGAATATTTCCGGGGCGGTTCAGTTCGTTTGCCGGTTTTCAAGATTTACAAGTTTGGGAGGGAAGCAAAATAACCCGAAAAATAAACTAAGAAACATGTATGTTGATTGTTATGTTGATTGAGGTTGATGGTTGTATGTTAAAGGATATTGGAACGAATTTCCGTCATCTCTTGTCAATTTTTGTTGGAAAAAACCGGGTTTTGCCGATGTGCCATCTTTAGTGTCTAATTTCATTCTTAGAAAATGGAGCTGCATTTACTAAAAATTTACATAATTTTTGATATATATGAGTGGAGTCTATTTTTTCTAATAAATTTCTCTTACTTCGTACAGAATTGAACGGATTTCTAAAATCGTCGTTCGAATGCTCAAATCATCAAGTACATTCATTACAGTCATTCATACATACACACATATATGCAATCAAAATCACATTGTCAAATGATGTAGTGATCAATTTCTAATAGATAGTCTAAAAATATTTTGAATAGATCATCAAATTTTTGCACGCCTGTGCAATATCTTCACTTCAGTCGTTGTTGTTGTTAGTGGTCGTTGTTGACTCTTTATTGTTACTGTTTATTAGTTTTTCTGAAATTATTGCTATCTTGTTGGTATTGTTGTTGTTTTCAATTTTTGTTATCGTTATAGAGAATGACTCTGATTGCGAAAGCATTCCAAACTCTTGAAACTTGCAGAGTGATGACGAGGTTAAATTATGATGAATATGAAATGAAAGTGGTACGAGTAAGAAGCGAAAAACGGCAAAGGAGGTAAGAGATTGTAAAAGGGTATGATACACACACTGACCGTGTGGCGTTTTAATCAGAGTTCAAAATTTAATGCGATTCTGAAATACTATCAATTATTCTCCTCTTCTCAAATAGTTGACTCAGGTTTCATCTTTGTTCTATCTCTCCTTCTTTGCTTACCATCTAAACTCATATATGGATATTCGACTGTCGGTTCGATTGTAACGATGATGTTGATGGACACATTACATAGACAAATTGCGGTAGAAATCAAATCCATGCAGTTTTTTATAAGTTTCATTGAAATGAATTTAATGTGTTTTCAAAATGCAATTACGAAATATTTCTTCTTCGGTCAGTAAAATCATTTTTCGAAAATCTTTCTAAAAAAATATTCTCATAAACAAAACCGAGTCCCGGTTTTGGTTCCTGGACTCACATAAAGAAGCCTATAATATTCTTAAATGCGTTCATGCTTATGAAAGTATTTTGCTTAATTGTCTAATAATTTTTAATAATAAAAATAAAATCCTTAACTTTAGCAAAATTAAAATTGTGCTAATTGTTTATAAGGGAATTATTAAAAATTAGGGAATTTCTTTGTTTTCTATTTCTTTGTGAGATATTAATAGCTCCATGTTTAATTTAAAAAAAATATAATACAAACCTTTTCAAGAAGGTGACAAGTATTTCAATCTTCTGTGTGCAAACTGATGATAATTGCAATACTTATGTGGATTTATTTGTACCAAAATCGAATCGAGAAAGTAGTGTCCAAATTGTACACTGATCTGAACACAAAAAATGGCACTATTGCATGAAAAAATTACTGTAAGGAATTCAATAAAACCACAAAATCCAACTCAAAATATCATTACTGGTTGTGAAAATTGAACAACATTGTCGATAGCCGTTTTCATCTTGCTTCTTTCTCCATTTTTCTATAGACATAAATTCACGTCAATTTCAATTGAATTATGATCAGACCACTGTCTGAAGATTTATAGTTTATATCATTAGGAAATCTGCAGAAGAAATCGAATTTTCTTTCGACTGTGATTTTGTTAGCAAAAGACAAAAGAGCAAGTGCAAATTTACAGATCATTGCCTTTAATGGATATGACGAAGAATGAAGAAGGATGAAAAAAAATAAAGAAAATTAAACGGAATGGGGCGATATAGTGACAGATATAGTAAATGGAGAAGATATAACTGTCGGTTCCAAACCACAGAACACTTATATTCGACCCAAGTAAATGGCAATACACACAGGACGGAAATAAATACTGATGGAGCTCTGTCGCATTACAATTTAATTTCAACTGCTGTTTATAATACAAAAAATGTATCTCATACCTTTTATGTTAGTTTTTTTAATTGAGAGACACTAATTGAAAGCGTCCTTTCCTATGAATTTCATACTAAATTTTCATGGGTGTGTCTCTCTCATCGCCCGATATTTTTAATTCTAAATTTTGCAGGTTTTATTTTTTAAAAATTATTTTGGTCTTGAAGATGTTAAATTTACAGAATTTATCCTTATTTAATTTTAGAAATAACGTATTAGAGGTTTCGTGCCCAATTTAGTATATTTTTTATAGTTTTATAATCATCGCACAGGAGTTTTTACAACTTTTACATTGTTATATGAAATTAATTATATGCGCTTCATTGAGGATATATTTCAATATATCTTTATTTCTAAACAGTAAAAGCCATCTGACATGAACACGATCATTTAATATTGCCTTTTTCCTTTGTTAGGTAACAAGCTCGTTAATGGGTTAAATGTAGTTTTGTGTTACTCATACGTTGCGTTGAATTTTGCAAAAATATGTCATGTTAGTTGTTTTTGAAAGCTTTGAAAGGGTCCTCTCTTTGTGATACACTAAAGGAGGCATAAAAAGTATAGAAAAGTGTACATATTTTGACTTGGCTATTGGGCAACAAAATGTTAACCTCGAACCACCATATGTACAATTATAAAGAAGGCAGAACTATAGGCGAACGATTATCACCATATGTCGCAGGAATATTCACCGCTATTATTAATTTTGTGATGTTGAAAATGGGCGAAATCGAACCAAAGTCGCGGATACTTTTTATGAAATAAAATAGAGAAATAGTAGAGCTAGTAGTAGAGCTAAATTAACTAAGAAGAGACAAATGTAACCCTAAAAAGAGCATGCTCCGCCCACACTATAAATTTATACTATGGGTGTACGGTGTATAAGTTTGGGCCTGCCCGAAATTAGTTTTCTTACTTATTTTTATTTTCTAAATCTATTCTTTTTTTATCTTTTTTCCGTCTCAAACGCCAAGGGAATTAGAATTAGAGGTATTTGCATTTTTATTAAAAGACTTAAATTTTTTAAAAGACCGTGCATTGTTTTTTGGTCTTTTGTTTTTCAAGTCACAGCATTTGCTAAAGAATGAAAAATCTCTTGCAACGACACCAACTAGAAGAACAAATAAATTGAGTTGTCTATAAAATTCTGAAATTAAATTATTAAAACTAAAACGTATAAATATTTGAAACTACCGGCAACGGAATTGCAAGTACAATCAAAATCAGCGAGAGAAAACGCTTAAAACAAACAAGAAAATTGTGGTATCTTTGAAAGAAAACAAAGGGAAAAAGGAAGAAAAAACTCATTTAAACTTTTATTAGAATAGAAGATTTAATGTAGTAGAATGTGTAGGATGTATGGAATGTAGAATGTGGAATAGACAGAGAAATAGAAGCATAAAGGAAAAGAGGAGTAGCAATCATAAATATTTCTATAAAAACGCAGAGAAAAATATATTGCAGGAGGAAATTAAAGCGATGAATTTTCTTTTATGTCACCAGCAAACAGAAAACCGGAAGTGGCGTTATATTGCAGCGAATGTATGAGAATATTTTAATTTTATTCCACAAGTTTTACTTGCGCGATCAATTTCTAATTGTTTTTCTTCAAAAAATGCTCGTAGTTGTTTTCAATTGAAACGAGCCGAGTAAAATAAATGCAATAAACTATAAGCAGTAATTTTTAAATGTAAATAATGCGCGGAGAAGAGACGTAAGAACTTGACGACATGTAGTTTTGCCGGCCGTAAATTCAAGACGACGATATCATTAGAGCAAAAGCTTTGTAATTGGCTAATTTTTGTAATGTGGAAACGAGGAGGGTCTGGGGAAAAGGGGTAATGAAATGGCGCCTCTCAAGCTATTTTCCAATTTTACTATTTTTTATGCCTCCCTATACAATTTAATAATGGGCTGTTTTATGATTTTTCCTGATGCCTAAAATGCTGCTGTTCTTGCTGAAGCAACAACTAATTATATTAACTAATAATTATAATTAACTTATAATTATATTAACTTATATTAACTTATAAGCCTTCAAAATTGAAGGGACTTCTGGGCGTTCTTCTATTAACCACAATTCTTTTAAACACTCTGCCACAGCCACATACATACAACAATTATATAATATAAACATAAATTTATAAAGATTGAAAAATAAAAAATTACAGAAAATTAGGAGTAAAAAAAATTCATAAAATATTTTAAATATTTAAATTTAAATGTTAAAAAATTGGAAGACGATTAAAGACTTACAATTCTAATAATGATATATCAAATTTATGACATGAAGAAATCGTAATATAAAATATTTTAAAAGTTGTAGTATTACAAAAATTGAAGATTTATAAAAATTAAAAGTTATAAAGATTTAAAAATCGAAAAAATTTCGAAATTAAAAGAAAAAGGTTGTTAATTAAAAATAATTCCAAAATTGCAATGGAAGGTCTAAGAGGTTTTAAAAAATCGATAAAATGTTGACAAGTTTTAAAATTTTCGAATGAGCAAATGCCGAAACGGCAAAATTTCGAATTAACAAGTTCCAAAATTTTTTATAAAATTCCGAAATAAAAAAATCTCGAATTAATACTTAATGCCTCAAAAGAAAATAATAATAATAATAATACGAGGAAAATGTGTACAAGAATACTAATATCTCTATTAGTATTATATAGTATTTAGTAGTATATAATATTTATACCATCTTTTTCTTTGTTGGGAGCGAGGTCAGGATTTTACTTATTGAGGGCCTCAGTTCTTGTCGCGGCCACAGGCCGTCAAATACAAGCTGTCGGTTTATAAGAATACAGTTAACAGCGAAGCAGCTGTTCTACTTACTGGGGTTTATAATCCTTGCCTCGGCAGGAGGCCGCAATATATCAGAAATTGGTATATCATAATGATGTCAACAACGGAACGGGCATACTTTTTACTGAGACTAAGCAACTACTATTTGAGCAAGTAGCTGTTTGATAAAAATAAAAATTACAAAATCAGAATTTGAACTTTTTAAAATTATAACTTTAAAAATTAAATTCTTTTTCAATCACAGAATTTTTGAGAAAATGGTAAAAAGTAACAACAGGAACAAGAGAAAGTAACCAGTCAGTAACAAGAGAAAGGGTGAAAAGTGCCAAAATGAATAAAAATTGATGTTATTCTTCTTTTCCTTCTTTTATAATAATTTTTAGTTTTCTAAACGTTTGTAAAAGACAAATCCGTCTTTAACAATCTCGGACCATCACATCCGAACACATTTTCGAATACATGAATACACATACACGCGCATATATATTTATATGCTCCCGCGTACTTGGACGTTCACATTTTTAGGCGGAAATATTCTATCATAGTCGTCTCGGAATTTTCTTCCACTCAACCTGGATCCGTTACAGGTGAAACCAATCGTGAACAGATGAAACCATTTCCAAGCAACTCAATCTCAATTGTAACCAATCGAATCCAAACGAATCGAATTATAAAGAGTCTGCATTGTATCCGAGTGAATCACAAACGAATGAAAATCTGCTGGTCTCTACCCGTTTTGATTGTGCTATCTTCTCTAACGTTCTCGTGGATAATTCAATTAGTTACTCATGCACAAATAAACACAATCGTATGCATCCACACGGGCAATCCTACATATTTTCTGTATATTCCTACATATTCCTACATATGATCAACAACTACGAATATATATCAGAGGCACAGGACCCTGGGGAAAGCTGTGGTGTTCATCTCTATTGTCGAACTGAAAGTTTCCGGCCTCGTATTTAATCGAGTGAAAGTTACTCGGCCTACGAAAGCGAAACAAATAAAAACAAAACATCACCATCATTGTTAGCGATTGCAACAATTGTTGCAAAACCTCTAACAAAAGATGAAACCATAGATGTTAGTCTCTCGTCGCATACAATGTATGATTTGTTGGCCGAAAATAGTTTTTGCTATTCCGAATGCATTTTGAAAGTTCTTGTTGTTGTGGGTTGTTGTTGGTTTTCGGTATGCGGATTCTCTTACATTTCTACTGACTGCGGTAAATTTTCAATTAAACCTTTCAACTGAGTCTTCCCTAACGAGGAGATAACAGAAGGGGATACAGAAAAGGGCTGAGAGAAGGTTAAAAATAGAAAAGGAGTACTTATAAATTTTTGTTAGTTTACAACAGTATTTTGTTAGTTAAATTTTCTGGTCGCCATGCGTTCAAAAGTTAGGAAAAACGACATATGCGAAACGTTATGCGAAAAATGGCATATAATTAATTTCTTTCAATTGCAATTAAATTTCTATAAAATCTACCCGCTTCGGTTAAAATCACGCTAATCCTTTATCACGATTTATTCATGATATTTAATCACGATTTATAAAATTTTAATTAATGTATATTAATTATTTAAATTTATATTGTTTCAATGTTTCGTACGTTAAATACTTGCTCAGTTTAAAAGCTTAATTTAAATATTTAGCTTCGAGGCTAATTTTTTAGTTTATGCTACGGAACTTTACAAAAACTGCATTCAATACTTCAACATATAAAGCCATTTAAAAAAAATAATGCTTTCCGTGGGGACGTGAGGAGGGGGAGAATATCTATTCAAATTTGTAAAATAAATATTTGCATTTAGTAATAAAATCGGATTCGATAATAAAAATATTAGAACCAGTGTTTACACTTTCCATGCGGTTTCTAGTAAATGGCAAACTTTTTCTGCTTCGTAACCATTATAGATTTTTGGAATGAGACTAATTTAAGCAAAATAAAACAAATAAAATGTTATTTTATATGTATGGCGAGACATTAATTAAAGTCCAACTAAAATATGTTCTCTCCCTCAAAGCGGTTGGAGAGCTGCTATTCCGGCAGGGCTTTTCCTTGGCATGCTATGCTGAATTCGCCTTTAGGCTATTGCTGTTTCTCGTTATCTGATGCTCATGCGTTTTGAAAATTTTGTTTAATTGACACTGACAAGGAAAATGATATGCATTAAATTTTAACTAGAATTGCAGAGAATTGGTACACAAAAGCATTTGCAATAATCAAAAGGTTTCTCAAAAGACAGACAGACCACAGAGAGGTCTATTTCGAAATTTGAATTTGCACCGTAGCAATCTCTTGCATTGCTCTATTTTTGTGCAATGTATCTATAGCACAATTCTTAAAATAGAGCTTTGCTCAAGGCTTTACCTGTGCTCCAGCTAACACGTTATTTAATATAAATATTGTATATAGAAATCGTTATATATGGCACATACAAATTTATTAAAGGAAATTAAATGAAAATTAAATTAAAATTTAGCTAAAACAATTAAAATAATTTAATGCAAAAAATATGATTACCTCACCGAATAAGAAAAAGGTTGATCGAAAAATTGTATAAAAAACTAGTTCATATATATTAAATAAAGCTTTAAAAATTAATAAGATATAGACAAAAACTGCACCATGATAAATTAAGGATGTTCAATTCAGTTCAAATTTAAAATAAATTTAATTTTATTAAATAAATTTAATAAATTTTTAATGTTACAATAAAAAATTAAATTTATAATAAATAATTTTTGATAAATTTAATTTTAATAAATTTAATTTTATTTCAATAAAACATTAATTTGGTTAAGAAATTAAATTCAAGTTGATCTCACTTAGATTTAAGCTCTTATTACATGAATGAAAGAAAAATTATGTTAAATTTAACTAAATTAAACTAAATTTAACAAAATTTAACTAAATTTAATTAGGCTAAAATATAGCTGCACAATTTAGTTAAGAAATTTAAATCAGAGGAAATGAAGGAAAGGTTATCAAAATTCAATTGTTTTCACATTAAGAACTTAATTTGGAAATTTAATTTTAAAACTGAATTTTAATGGTATTTTAGCTTAGATGTTATTCATATTTAATTCAACGAGCTAGGTTCTTTGGAAACTACTAAATTCAGAAATATCTCTTTGCGCTATACATATTCCATGTTGGCTGATCCCTAGTCTTATGGTTTGTACGTCTCACGCTAATTTTATTTGTTAATACTTTACTATGTCTGGCTTGACGATACAAATTTATCCCTCATCTTGACGAACATAGACACCCAAACATTTATTGAAAAATTGCTATTAATGCGTTACTCTTCTAGAGATACCTTCTAGAGACAAAATATTTTATATTTTGGTGGGGAATTTTTCACAATGATAGATTAGGTATTTCAAAGCAAAGTTTTAACAGCAGTTTCGCGGTTCAGGTGTATTTGGATGCGTTCTCAGAATATACATTAAATCATAAAATTTAATAAAAAAATTATTTCGTAATCACCCATCGGGAGATTAGTAAAAAAGCACTGTTGCCTCTGAAAAGGGCTATCATCTCAGGGTGCAGAATGAGAATTATCTATTAATGAATTAGCGTAATAATTTTTGAAGCACGACAAAATTTTACCAAACGGATCTGTTCGGTTAAAAGCTTTTAAATATGGCGGTAAAAGTGACTTGAGAAATACCGACGTTTTCAAATAAATATCATGCATAAGAGTCGGTATGATACAGGCAATAAATAAAATTCAATAAAATTACATTTTATTTAGAAATTTTGTGAACCCTAAATTTTATCGATCTCATTTTTTCATTACTTTAGCATCAGTAAGGAAAATCACCTTATGTATTGCGAATACATCCATGCACACGTATTTACCCTCAAGTATCTATATGAAATGACAAAATGCTCTTCGATGAGATGGATAGCACACCATATTATCGATGTATGTTTTATCACCACCCCAATTTGACCGTCTGTAAATACTGGTATGTCACCTCTTCTTGTGCTGCAATCAATTCTTCAATTCATCGTGCAGTGACAACAGTGAAAAAATTATTCAAAGCAAACACGGGACAGGAAAACGTCTTCTACTTCGATAAATATTCTTTATATTCTTTCCTGGCACGAGTACGGATATCGATGTGTGTTAAAAACACCGATGACGTGAAGGAAGGAAAACTGATTGCCTGATTGATTCCCGTCCATTCAGTAAATTTAATGTTGGTAGATTACGTTGCGTTTAAATAATTTCTTTTTCGCAATTTTGTTTTAGGTGGCAGTAATGGGTTTGTGTTGGGTGTTGATGAAGGGTTTAATAAAAAAGGGAGGATAATTAAAGGGTAGAGTTCGTTATTTGTAACATACAAAATGAAAGAATTATGCATTTATTACTGGATTCTGTGAATTTAAGTTTAAAATTCGAGTTTTTAAAATAAGAATTAGGTTTAAATTGCTAATTATTAAAAAATTAGGTTGCTTTAACTTTCTTTGTTCCTTCATTTTCCGTAACATATGAATTATGTTATCCTTTCATAATTGAGGTTTGAGCAAATGTTGAAAAACACGTATAAGAATGGAAAATATTGACTGCATGAACAACAAAACCTACGGTTATCCCAACAAATTTCTGACCAAAATACACTAAGAATTCATACACACGCACACACATATGTGGATAACACATAACTAGTATATTAGTGTTTAGAATTCCTCAGAATTTCTGGCTCTTTCCTCATGATTTCCTTAGAAGTTCATGGCTCTTTTATGGATAAGTCGATGGATATTTATTACCGACTTCTGGCATCAACCTAAATACATTGCCTGTCCACAAAAATTTTCAACCCAGCTGATCTCTGCTCTTTGGCCTTAATGCTAACAACACTCGTAACAACTTGATGTGGAGAGTTGTTTAATTATTGCTGCTCCATAAATTTAAAAAAGACGCAAATGAGAAGTTTCAGAAGGTCGTAAATTGAATTGAACAATAAATCCTGTCACATTGTCGGTGAAGACAAAAACAGAAACTACTCCTGAAACATTCTTGAAGACGATTTCAATTAATTTTGTCTTGTGACGAAATATTATTAAATTTTTGTGGTATTTATTCATTAAATGCTTAATTTATTAAGAAAATATTCTGCAAAACTTCTGAAATTATTTGCAATTTCTTGTCAGTGTACTTTAATATACTTTCATCATCAATTTTTGGTTTTATATCATCTTTCATTGAAAATTTCGACACTTTATTATCTCCAGATTAAATGAAATTTCAGCAACAGTTTCACTTCTTCTTACTTAAAGTGTTGACATTCCTTACCGTGTAACTAATGTTTCATTATTATGCTTTCTTATGAGTATTAACTACTGCGTCCGACATCAGTCTTCTTCTATCTAACTTCAATTTCGTCCTTTTAGGACATAACTCGTTCCTTGGTTGCGGTTTTGCGGTATGTTTTATCGATTCATTCCGATCGTAATTTCAGCAGACGGTTTAACAGCAATGGTAGAGAAATATTAGATACTTCTTAGGGAGGGGGTGAGGTAATTCTATTGGCTCAAATACTTTCATATCACCTCGGATGGAGATATTGGCAGGGTAAGTTTAAAATGAAATGGATGTTTACGGTACGATGTATCGTCGAAAACTTAAAACAAACAAATTAACATCCAAGGAATAAACCGATAATGTTATATGATGTGTATATTAGAGACACACCAGCTCGTATTACCAGCTCGTATTGTATTACCGCCGCGATTTATGAACGCAATTTATTTTAATTTAATTTATGAAATTGGGAACGTCTGTTTGCAAGAGAATATTATTTAACTAGTTGGTCTGTGGTTTAGAGTTTTACTACTGCGATGAAGTATTTATTTAAAATTTTTATTATTCTTCTCTAATTTATTTATCTTCTGTTTGATTGATGCAGTTAACGGATGAATGCCTGAAGACTGACCATTGTGTTTATTGAATGTAGCTGAAGTGAATTTAAACGAGCTACAGCGGCTGCAGATAATCGTTATTATGCCAATTAAGTCCATCGTAGGGAACCAATTATGCTTTCGTTATTGGCTTCGCTCAAGCGCCCGTCAGCTAAGTTTCGCTGATCGCAAGTGTTTATTATTGCGGGCTGTTGTGGCAGCAACTAGTTCATTTTAAGTTGTTATTAAACAAGCGTGGTTTATTAAAGGGATTTCAATTTGTCTGAACATCAGTGCAAGTTACAGACCGCGAAGTCAGTCCAGTGCTGGACCATTCGGAAGCAAATTCGTAAAAATAAAGAGTCAAAAAGATTCAAGGCAGGAAGTAATAAATGAGGAAGTATTTTGATTCATTACTAACTTCCAATTAAAGACAGTTCAATATTGAACTATTGAATATTTATTATTAAAATTAAAGGAATTTCTTAAATATTATTAATAAAAACTAATATTTAATCTGAAAACACGATGACAACGCAATTTTGAAACAAAATCATTTTCCGGTTTGAAGTCTGAACGCCTATTTTATCAATAGTCCAGTGATCCTTCGCATACATTGAAATTCTGATTAAACTGAGTCTAACTCTCCTTTGTTGGTTACGAAGCACATTTTCCATCACCAATTCCTGTTAGAAACACATTCAAAATCAACAACATGAAAATCACACGGATTGTGGTTTCGTTGTTGTTGTTGTTGGTTTTCCTCGTGCTATCGTAACTAAGAGCAACTTAAATACAATTACAATTTGAAATATACGAAATATACGCTCTGGGCCACATCGACACGCCTGTAAAGCCAATACACACGTACATTGAACGCCTGTCAAACATTGATCATTGAATAGGATCAAGAGAAAACGTATTGGAATAACTACGTTTGCAATAATAATTTCTGCAAACTTTTCATCAAGCCATAAATGTTAATTGAAATCGAGCATCCGGCAATGCAACATCGTGCATTGTGCTCCGCATCGTGCATGAGAGGTCTCTGGTCATTCTCAACTGAAAAAAACAAAGGAGTATATTTCCAAAAAGGACTATTTAAGAGGAAGAAAAATATAGGAATAATATTTTATTTCATTGTTTAAGAGGTTTAATATTATTGTTTAATATTATTATATTTAATTTTAGTTAAGTAGAAATATTTAATTGATTGAATTAATAATTGATTTAATAATTGAATTAATTGATTAATTTAGTAGTATTGCGATGGTATTATCCATATATATTTTAATACCATTTTTAAAAGAGCAGGATCGACAAATAGTGCAAGAATAAATTTCTTTAAATACTTATTTTTCTGGTGAGCCCCGTCCTCAAATTCTAGCTGCAAGATGAAGTTTTCTTCTTCTTTTATTTCTTAAAAATAAAAAAAGTTTCTTAAAAATTCTTCCAAAATTCTGCTCTACTCGCAATATTTTGGCCCCTTTTAAAGACTAGATCTGGTAAATAATTTTAAAACCGTAAGCATAATTCTTATTGAATAACTATTTCTACTTGCATATATCTCAATTTCTACGTGAATTATCCACTCCACCGCTTACACGAATTGTAATTATCTGTAATGAATCGTAATTGGTTTATTTTGTATTGAGTGGATGAATGTCGATCATGCAGTATTATCTTTCACTCAATCTGTTTCTGTAGATATGTGAACACTCTATAGTACGTATACATCACAATAATATTATTTACAACATATTACAATAACAATATACAGTATGTACAATAATCATATACAAGAAAATATTAATTCATATTTAAAACCAAAAAAATTAATGGTTTTAGTGACGAAACAATTCGAAAGGGTTTGCTAGAGACTCACATTAAAATTAGTCAAAGCCTCAACTTTTACATTCTTTCAATTTCAATGAAAAGAATAATTTTGGATTAATTGGTTAAAAATTAATAAATTAATTGAATCTAAGAAAATTATTAAAAGAAAAACACCGAGTTTAAAAAATATACCTGTGAAAATTTGCAAACTTTTAACAAAATTTTAATTTGGAAGTTGTGGAATTTGGGAAACGGCAGCATCAGCAAAACAATACCGCAAACGAGTACTAAAGTTAAAATTAATTTACCTCACAAAGTTACGAATTTCACACCAGGAAAGTATGAATGTGTTGAGACCTCAAAAAGAAACTTTCTGACAACATACACAGGCAACAATTGAGTTCTAGGGAAAAAGACGGCAGGGGGTAAAAAGTTTGTTATCTGCAAACTAAATATTTAACATATTTAAATCTATATAAAATGATTTTAAAATAAATATTTGAATTTATTTAAAATGATCAAAGATAACAATGTTGGAAGAAGTATTTATCTAATTGATGGAGAATTTTCTTTATTTTAACTAAAAATGTTTTTAAGAAATTATTAGAGACTGATTGTTGGCAAGCAATAAAATTCTTACGTAATTCATAAGGTCAGGATTTTTCAGAATTTAGTTATTTGCTACGCACCTCTGCCGTAACCCTCCTCCGGCGAATTTTTGCTTTAATACTCATAATTTGGGATCGTTACAATTTGTAGATATATAAATATATTCACAAGCAGTAAATTTTATTGCGAGATGGTTTTAGTGACAGAAGACAGAAGTTTTAAATATCACCTAAAATTGTTTTCTGATATATTACTTGTGTTTTATTTTAGATATAATCAATATATTACATCATATATTTATAAAAATAAGATTAACTACAAGAGAATTTGAATTTGATTAAATTTGAATTTGAATAAGATTAACTACAAGAGAATTTGAGTCTATATTTATTATTTTAAAATTTCGCTACTTTGTATTGTAACTTTGTTATTCTGAAGGTTTGGCATTTGGTAATCTTGCCATTTCAAAATTTTGTCACATTGGTATTTTGTGCCTTGAGCTTTCTGTTTTATTTCATCCGTTTTTCTTTTCATTTTGTTTTACCGCTTTGTCTGTGTAGGGTGTTTTGCCACCTGATTTTCTCGTAAGGTGTCTTCTCGAAACTTCGTTTCTTTGGGAATTTGCTGCTACGAGGTATGATCGTTTGGGAAATGTGCGCTTTTCGTATTTTGTTTAATTTGGACGTTGTAGTTTTAAGAGTTTTTGCGTCAAAATTTGGGCGATTTTGTCATTTTGTGATTTAGTTATTTCGTCATTTTCTCGTTTCGGAATCTTTTCCCTTCGGTATTTGGGAACTTTCGGAAATTTATCGTTTCAATACTTTGTCATTGTAGAATTTTGTTGTTTCAATATTTTCTCGCTTTGATGCCTTATTATTTTAGTATTTTGGTAATTTGCTACATTTTGCCATTTTACGACTTTGTTGTTACGAAATTATATCATTTTGATATCTGTGATTTTGTCATAAATTTTGCTAAAATTTAAACCTTTTAGAAGTTTGTCATCAGCTCTTATAATTCTACTGTTTTATCTGATGATTGACTTAACATTTTCCTCACTTCTTCATATTAATACAATATGTGTTTAAATATATTTTTGGAAATTTCGTTCACTTCAATTTAGATGTCCAAATAAATCAAGTCTATTTCCGAAAAAAGTTAAAAGTCGATATTTTATTTTTTCTCTTGTTTTGTTAGCGTCTACTGCATTTTAGTCGTATTGTCCTGTCTTCACTTCGGTTAGAAGATGGATGATAAATTGTAAAGCAAAGTACTTTTGTTTTAAAACATTTTACTTCAATTTGATAACAAAAGGAAGGAGGAAAGTAAAACGAAATTATACATCTCAACGTTCTTTGTTTTTCTTTTTCTTTTATTTAATTCAATTCTCCCAGCTTTTGCCGGATTTCAAATGTCTTCAAAGTAACAAAATTCTGCTTCGAAAGTTGCCAACGATTGGTTTTGTTGAAGGCTTTCATTTATGTCTCTGCATTCTTTATAGTAAAGGAGTTGATGTATGAAATGATTTTTACTCGTTTCCGAACTTCAACAATTTGCCGATATTTGTTACGAATCGTAGTTGAAAATTTAAATGAACCGTGTCATTGTAAATGCCTCTTGCATTTAATTATGTATATAATTAAACGCTTTTATGCAATTTAAACGTTTGGTAAAAAGTCTGCATTTTTTAATTGCTAATTAAGGTTTATATATAAAAGGAATGTGAATTTAACAATATATTTTTAGTAATCAAAAAGTAATTTTTACTCAAATAATTTTGCTCCCAAAAATTTTAAATTCGCGCCATTCGATACCAAATACTTTACTTTTTATTATCATTAATATTTTCATTCTTGCTTAATTTTCATGAATTCTCGTCAAGTGTTTAATTTTTGTACATTCCTGTCAAGCATAATTTCCATTAACCGGAAGTAGTAGTAGGAATTTATTCTCGAATAAAACTTTTATGCCTTTAATGGGGTAATGGTTCGTTCAATATTAAATGAAATAATTGAAAACTTATGAACTTATGGTTTTCTTATGCGTAAAAGAGGAATTCTAATCCTAGGAAACCAAAAGGTGAAAATATTTAAACGAAGAATCTAAAATATTCAAGTATTCTTTCATTCGAAATTTTACAGAAATCTATAGATGATTGCTAATTCCGAATGAATTCAGTGGACTTAACACCCAAATACAAACAAGCTGCAAACAGGAAACCCTGGCCAGATTTATTGGTGTAAAAACCAATAACCGCATCATGAATTTTCCTGAAAATTCAACAAAATTAAACAGAAATTCTTACAAGTAATTAAACTGTGCAAAGTGAAAATAAAGAAAGAGTGAGGGAAGATATAAAGAGGGATACTGAGAGAGATAGAGTGATAGGGAAGGATACAAAAAGGTAGAAAAATATTAAGAGCTCTCTTAATCATGAGAGATATTAAAAGCTCCATCAAATCATTTGAGATAATCGACAAATGAAAACGTTTGTATGTGATGACCGAGGCAAGAAAGAGCTATTACTAATAGTTTGCTGCTTTGTATATTGTGGGGGTTTTTTATTTTCTATTATTGCTTTAGATGCTGTTGTTGTACTTTTTGGTTTACATTCTAGTTGTTGTACGAGGAAATAAAATAATCGACCGAATCCGTAAAATTTTTGAAAAAAAATTTACTGGTATTTCTTCCACACGCTCACTTATTTCTGCCGTTACTTTTGTAGTGCTGACTTCTGGAAACTTTGGTATTTAAAGACGGTAAAGTATAAAGCATTCAAAGACGGTATTGATTAAGTAAATTATATCGTACTAGTGTGTGAGATAAGATTTCTATGCGGAGTTATGTTGCCTATCGGAGAGTTATATAACTTTGTTATGCATTTTTAAGCATTGTCATGATATTTGTGTGAGTTATTTTATTGCTAATACAGATTGTTGATTCCATCGCATTGTAAATAAAATTGTAAATAATTAAGAACTTAAAAGCTCATGCTTTTTAGGGAAAATATTGAAATTGCATTACCCATCTCGGTTTATCATAATAGCTTCCCATTCTTCTAAATACCCATCGAAGGAAAAATGAAAGCAGTCTGGGAATATTTTCTCAAAAAATAGACATCGGTGCGTGTAAATGCAAAAATTAGTCTAAAGTGTTTGTGAATTAATTTGGAATTAAGGACTGCAATTAAGAATCTTTTGTAGTCATCACAAATTCATTTGTACAATAAACCAATTTCAATATTTCAATTTTAATTTCAAAAATTGAGAAATTGATAAATTGGTGAATTCATTGAAGTCTTAAGGCTTGCAACTCTTTGGTTTTGTTTGATTTCACAAAATTAAAATTTTAATTGTTCGAAAAATAACAAAACCGACAGGCTGACTGGCTTTTTGGCCCTCAATTGAAAACATTTTGAGATATGGAGCTCGAAAACAAAACTATACGTGAACTTGTTGTTATGAGAAGAAGAAGAGGAAAAAGAAAAGGAACAAGGCGAAGAGGAGAAAAGAAAGAGAGCACATAACAAAGGATGGTATATTTGTTGCAGCCATATATGAGATTCTTTTATACAGAGGCAGACTGATAGATAGACCAACAGGAAATACGGTTAGAGAGGAAGAGATGGTAGAAGAGCAGACAACTTATCTGCGAATGTGTGTGAATGTGGGGGTTATTGGCTTGTGTGAACAGACGAAGTTAGAGGCAGAAAATGTTTGTTCGGATAATTTGATGTGCGTATCTTAATGATATAAAATTCTGTACTGTTGTGCTTCCGGCACTTTTGCTTAATTGTCTCTTAACTGATGCCAGCGCCAGGAAGGTCTGAACGAAGAAAATTGTATAGCGGTTCAACTGCAGCTTCTGAATAGTTTAATCAAAGACAATAAAACAGGAGGAAGTTATTACATAATTCTGAGATTTGTTTTCACTATATTGCATTAAGAATTAAATTCAGAAAATCCATATTTTTTCTTCTAATCGTAATTTAGAAAGGAATTCCAGTTTTATCTTAATAAAATTGTAAAATATGTTCTAAAATATGATTTGCTTCAATGTCTTCAGAATATTGTTTACTTGTTTTCAGTGAAAAAAGGCATTGGTTTGATTTTTGGTAAGATCTTCCTCTATAATGCCCGTATGCGCGAGCATATATTATGTCGACGCCAAACACATACGACTATATATTTAGCTCTATTTTTGCTTCGCATCCTCGTGAGAAGTTCGCTCATTTCGTAATAATTTTAAAAGCTAGTAAAAGTTTGTTGCAATTTCGATAATTCTAAAGTGAAAAGTTTAATAATTCCAAAAAGAAATGGAATGCATCTGTAGTTGGAGCCGAATTATTACTTTTTATCTATTAAGTGCCTTAGAAATTTAATTTGACCAAATTTTATAATTTAAATTCCCGAAAAAAAATTAATTGAAAATGTGGTTTACATGCTCAAAAATACTTCATTGGGCTCGCTCTGATCTTTACGCTATTAATTTTGATTTGGATTTTTTTTATAAAAAATTAAAAAAATTTTTTTGGTTGGAGTTTTCTTATAAAAACTACTAGTTTGGAGTTTTTTTATAAAAACTACTAAAAACAGATTAAAGTGACTTTATAATGATTACCCTCCGGAGGCATTTAAAAAACATATATCAGAAATGGAAAAATTAATATTAAGAAGAAGGAACTCGCTTCGTTACGAACTTCGTGAACTTTAGATATTATATACTAACCCACCCGAGCCTATTGTAATTGCGTATATGATTCTGAATTAGAAAAGTTATATGTCTCATGACCCTTTTAAGTGATTAATCTAGTTTTTTAATCTGTTGATTTTTTTTTGAACGCTTCGTTGAAATTTTAACTAAATTTTGAACATGTTTTCTGAGTTCAACTTCAGCATTATAAAGGTAGTATTGAATTTTGGACCCCCCCATTGCTTCAATCATTGTTACCTTATTCGTTTTCGAAGCGTTTGCACACTTCGACACTTTTCTATTTTAACCAGAAAAACTTCCCAATGAAAACAAGTTAAAATATCAGTTCTATCTCTAACTTTTCACGAATTTTTTTCTGGTTTTAGACAGTTGAGTTTAACTTTTCGATTATATAGTTTATACAATTGCAGCCAGTGAAGTTTTCTGTCAAAATAGGAATTTATATATTTACAAAATTGAGGTACCAACAAAATAAATTCTAAACACTTTTCTGTGTGACTTTGTTCCTAATAATGCCTCTTAAGTTTATAAAGTTTTACTGCCCAATATTTTTTCGATCATCATACTGTACAGGGAAAATCGTATGGTATGGTAACGACATGCGTTAGGGAAATGTGACAAGTATAGGAAGGTACATTGTTATTACTCCGAATCAGCCCCTGATTTGACGTGATTTAATTCGCTTGTCCGTCTGTCTTTCTGAAAGTATTGACGTAAGAAAGTATAGAGGTATTTTTTGAAAATTTTCGTGGATATTTTCTACCTCGCCAAGCTGTTTTGGATTGAAAATGGCCGAAATCATGTCAGTGCTTCCTCTGAACTGAAATTATGTTTAGGAATGAATTTGAAACTAAAATTTTGTGTCTCAAATAAATTTCTAAAAAGTATGTCTGAGCATGGATGTCATAATTTGCTAGCATAGCCTTTTACCTCTTTTTGTAATTTTGCATTCACTTTGTTGGTAATTTGAATCTTTTATTCTCTCAAATTTAAATTCTTATTTATTTTGTAATCTTTGGTGTTGTTCCTTTCGTTGAGACTTGTTTATTTGTAATGTAGAAAAATTTATGGAAATAATGCTTTTATATATATTTCTCTCTTCTTTCTTCTCTCTTTGTCCTTTGAGAGGGACACAACGTTTTACTTGCAATGAATGGAAAAATATTGTCAAAGACAAAAAAAAAACTTATTTATTATTGCACAGATTTTTATGAATGTGTTAGCAGCAGAGATATATTAAAAGGGGTTTGTGTTCGTCAGCTTCGTGATGCCATTTCCGTCTCCTGTAGTTTATTATTTCTCTAACTTCGACTATGCCCAATGCCCACCCCAGTGACCACGCTGACCAAAACTTTCTATGCATTTCCATGCACAGTCCATATATTTAATGCATTTTCTTATGCCTTAGTGTTCTCTTTTTTCTTTTTTCACTTTTATTTTGTCCTCGTGGACGGCTTTGCGCTGTACGATGACTGCGCGACTGCGACCACGAGGTTGGTGATGATGATGGTGAAAGGTTCGAATGACAAGCGTTGCTTTGACTATTACTTTTGCTGTTTCCGTTGTAACACGTAACACTGCGATGGTCATATTTTATTATCTTCTTGGTTTTTTAGTTTTTTTAATATCAAAAGTAATTTTTAAAATGAGTTTTTCGTTAGATAATCTCTCTTTTTTCTTGGTTTTTTGTGGATAGATTATAACACTATATATTATAATGTATTTATTAAAGTTATTTGATGTTACTGCGGGAAAGAACATTTCGTGAAAAGGATGCATTACTTCAGTCCTTCAGAACAACATCATTTTCATTGTGGACATCAATCATGGTCATCAAAAGTGATGGAAAGAATCGCAAAGCTATAATGGAATAAAACTCTACCAAAAAAATGGAATAAAACTACCTAAAAAGGATGTGTAAATTGTCTTATTATTTGCAACCACAGCCTGAATATATTGATTTTCCAACCCAATAAGACTAAAGACTTCAGACTTTTTATTTTCAAAGAGAAGTCAATATATTTAGCCTTTCTACAACTCCACGTTTCCCTCTGTTTTCTCTCTTTTTAAATCCTGACCTGATCCAAATTCTGTCTGTGATTGTATGTATACCCTCCCTCTCCACTGAATGTCACCGGGGCCACTACCCCTGTTTATTTCTATTATAACACTCCAACACCCCATTACACCTTCGTCAACACCATCTTTGCTTCTTCACACGCCCTTAGTGCTTCTACCGCACCAACCTATGTAACCATAACTTCTTTTATCATGTTCTTTTCTCTTCAGTTTTTGGTGATAGGTTTAAAAACGCAATTAACATCACTGCCGGGTTAAACATTTTGGTTCTCAAAACTTCTAATTTTTCCATTATCCTCTGTAGGGAACTCTTCAGCGTAAACGCAACAATTAACACATTTTTATGGAACAGAATTCTAAGGGAAAATTCAGCAATTTTTATGCGACTTCCGGTGGTAAAATGTGGTGGGGGTTCATGGTAATTATGTTAAATCTTGCAAACTGTAGAAAACACAGAAATGTAATTCTGTTAAGCCCGTAGAATGTCACCCCTTTGTAGAATGGGTAATAATTAAAAGGGTGTACTTTCCAACACCTGCACCTGCACCTACACCTGGATGTACTTTCCATCAGCGATATCACATGCAAAAGGAAAATTGAGGCATTTTAGAAAATTACTGTTTTAGGTTCACGCAGCGATATGCTTTAGGTTTAAGGAGCACTAAACAGTGAAGAGAGTGAAGGATGTTAAGGGATCTAAAAATCTTTGCTAAAATTCCTAATGAAATACCAATGTTAGTTTGTTTGTTAGGAAACTGGCATCTCCCTCTCTTCCTTCCCCTCTCTCTTTGACTCTATCTCTCTCCTTTACAATCATTTCCTCGGTTATAGCAATACAGTTTCTACGCCAAAATTTTATGTTTAGCAGCCTGCATCTCTGACTCTTGATCCTCTTTACTCATTGTTTTTATGAAAAGAAAAAATGAATTTCATTTAGTTTTTCGGTTTCTTAACCAGCAAAGTCCACCCTCAGAATATGTGAGGTGATAATCGTTAGAGGTAACTGTATCAGGGCGTTACCAGTTCGCCCTTTTAGTTATCCACCTCTATTTACCAACCTACTACGCACTAGAGAAAAAGGCAAGAATATAAAGGAAAAGGCGATGTAAAATATAAAAAAACATTTTAAAACATGGCCGTGGAAAAGCAGTAGAAAAAAAGTAGGAAATGCTGCAAATAGCTTCCACCTGCCTCGTCACTTTTTGTACGCCTTTTAGCTCAGATTACAGCAAAAACCTAGAGTTTTTTAGAGGTTTTTTGTTAAGTAGATTTTTTTAAAAAGTTTTATAAAAAGCCAAAAGTGTTGGAGCGAGCAATCTGCACCAACAAAAGTTTCAGATTAAATTCTCTATTATTTGGATCAGAAATTATTTTGCAACACAAGGGTAGAACCTCGTGAGATTTGAGATCCCGAGTCGTTTATAATTTCAAGAGTTCATCAAATTCGATTTTCCGATTTTCTTTTCTCAATCAAATAAAAAAGAAGTATGACTTCTCTCTCAGTTATTTTGTCTACGTCTTGCCACGTTTACAACGGTACGCGTCTTAGAATTTTCAATTGAAATATATTTCACTGGAAATGCTTTCAAGTAGCCTTTCCTTTAATAAAAAAAGGATTCTTGTCTTACTCTCTACCACCCTCTCCTTTTTGGGAAGGTATGAAAATGTATTAGATTCCTCCTGGCGTCTAAATCCCCCAATCTTTAATCCTCGAAAAACACTTAAATGGAAAATGATTTCAAAGGCTTTTGCTCTACCAAAAGACTCCTAAATCGTTGCAGTACCAAATATCGCATTCCAATTAATTTCTAAATGTCAACAACGAATAAACTTCATCAATATCAGCATCAATGTCAACAACAACAACAACAATGCTAACGACTTCAAGAAAAACTATCTTACTAAAAATGCGCTTTTCCCGAAACCAAAATCAACCAGCATTTATAATTCCATAATGTTTTTCCTCCAGGGCGAGCTAAATAATTGATAGAAGTGGATTTTTAGGTGAATGGAAGTGGTGAGGGTGGGCGTGTTTGAAAAGTTTTGGTTGCTGTCTTTCCTGTAAATTGTTTTTCTCTGGTAAAAAACTTTTACTCTGAAATTTGCCAATTCAATTTAAAGTTTCACGCCTTCTTCATCAAAACACTGCCGGGTGCCGTAATTCAGCACTTTTAATGAAGACTGAGATGCTGCTAAAAGGCACAAAAAATAAACAAGGCAGAGAAGAAGAAGGTGATGCGAATGTAAGGGAGAAATGATGAAATGGAATAGGTGTGGTAGGAAAAGGGTAGTGAAAGAGTTAAAGAAGAAGGAAGAAGAATAGGAGTAGAAAAAGTGGCAATTTCAGAAAGAAGAGAGATGCAAAGAAAATTTAAATGAAATGAAATATATTTAAAAAAAATCAATGGTTTGCAATCATAAGCAAATAAAATAAAATTGTGAAGCAAAGAAACTGCGGTAATGTGTGAGCTGTAGAATCAAATTGAATTCTTGAATTAAATTGATCTTCTAAAATGATCTCAAATGGAAGCTTTATCACAAGTTTGGGTCACAATTCATTGTTTCCCAACACAACTAACAAAGAAATCCTCGGGGAACTTTGTTTTCTGCGTTTTCTTTACAATTAATACTTGCCCACGACTGTAGAAAATCTGAACAATTTCGGTTTTCAGGAAATATGACACCCCTTTATAATTCCCCTATATAATTTTTAGTTTTTTCCTTTTATTTAAGACTTTTTGAAGCAGTAGAACGGTCGCTTTCACAAAATATTATCGCGAATTCCTTTTTGAATTATTCGGTCAGATAAAAAGGCGCAGACAAATTAAACGAACACAACACACAGAATCTGCATTAGTAAGTATTATTGTCTCAGGAGGAAGAAGAGCAACAAATATGGCTGGCCAAGGAATAAAGGAATTAATTTGAAAACGCTTGACCAACTCGCGACCAAGTTTCGCGGAAGCAAGCAGTTTTATCAGCGGTAATACCGCAATCGGTTTACCTAACAAATGTTTATGCGTGTAAACTTTGAACTGTTTGAACTAAAAAAGAAGTTAATTACGAATGACCACGAGTTAAAAGCGACCCACGAGTTTGCAATGTCTTTAGCTATCGAATGTTTTTTGATAATGTTTCATTTTTATGGCCATTTCATTAAGAGTCGGATGAAAGACATGTTTGGTTCCACAATTTTATTGACATGTTTCTTCTATTTCCTCTACCCCTCCTTGCTCCCCTGTCTTATTCTTCTTCAACACATTTCAATAAACGCAAGCAATATCGCTCCGATTTTGATTGAAAATTTTTCAGTCTAGTGCAGACGGTTGATTTCGCAGGCGTATGGGGCACACGCTGAACGAATAACGATGTAGACTTTATTCTAGTGCTCAAAACGCACTAAACGAGGTTTGGCGGATTGAATTTCATGAATAGAAAGTAATTAGTTGTTCGTGATTTCGCAACAGGAGCCCTTAGTTATATCAGTTTTCTTCCGTAAAGAATAAATAATAAGCAAATACATATGCATCAAACAATGCGTTTTAAAGGAAAGAATTAGTTATTTCTACCTTATTTTACCTTTATATGCATATTTTATTATTATGTATATGTTCATAAGTAATTTTGTTTGTTTGCCGAATAGAGGTGAAGCACGCACTTCAGCTTCAAAGCTCGTAGATTTTTCCAGAACAAAGCTTGTGGATGAAAGAATCTCTCCCATTTCCATTCTCCTTATAAAGAAATATTCGCTTAAGATTTCAAGTAGACTTTATGAAGGCTTCTTATATTTCATTTTGATTGTAAATGGGTGTGTGTGTCTGATGAATTCATTGGACCTTGTCGGAAGGAAGGAGAGGTAGCGTATATTTTAGTGTCTGGAATGATTTTGCTGGTCTACCTGTTTCTGACATAAATAAAGACAGTGATAATGAAGTTATAGTTAATGAATTATTATGATTATAATAAAGTTTTACATTCAGTTTGACAACATTTGTGAAATAATAGGAGACATTTAAGAACAAATAATATGATAGGAGGCAATAAATGGCTCAGATAACAAAATGCGATCTAAAAACAGCAAGCAGAGGAAGGAAAGAGCATACAATTTTTTGAATGTACGAGGATGTTGTTTTTGATGCAGGATGTTGTTTTTATGGAAATTGCAATTTTTCAGAACTTTCAGTAAAAGAAGTTTGTTTAGAGAATTTTCGGAAATTTGAAACGTTTTCCATCGGTATCAAGGTATATTGTATTCAAGGTATAGGTTGGTTTTGAAGCAATTGTTTGTGGGAGCGATTATAGATGTAGTCAAGAACTCAAATAGTGACAAATATAACGAGATATTCAATAATGTATTCTGCAGGTAATTTATTACTCTTAGGTTCCCTTTTAGAATTTTCTTTTTGAATTTTCTCTCTTCCTCTGTTTTTTGCTTTTTATCGTTCATGCAGAAACTTTGAAGGCGGCTGAGAAGAATTAGCTTGTGCATTCAAACAGAAAATAAGCAAATAAACACACTCGTAAAAACACTAACATGCGTATGCATTTACACACTATGCACGCTTTGATGATTACATCAATTTTTTCAGCTGTCAATGATATTAACATATCATTTGCAAATACTGACAATACAGACAGACATAAAGGGAAACCAACAAGAGCACTTCCACGGACATATATATATATATATATATATATATATATATATATATATATATATATATATATATATATATATATATATATATATATATATATATATATATATATATATATATATATATATATATATATATATATATATATATATATATATATATATATATATATATATATATATATATATATATATATATATATATATATATATATATATATATATATATATATATATATATATATATATATATATATATATATATATATTCTGGTCGGTAACTACTTTCAAATTGAACACTACTTTTTGAACTGAATACTAATAAGAATTAAAAAAGTTTATTTTTTATAAATATTAAATAAGTTATATTTATTATAAATAGAGGTAAAAAATTTATTTTCATTCCTGCAAAGCATGCATATCTACAAGAAAACGTAAGATGCACGTAACATATTACTAACAGTTTCAACGCGGAATTTAATGAGCCGAAGAAAACATTAAAGTTTATTTTCAGATGTTATCATTCCTTGTGGAAGATTTAAATTTGTATTTGGTGTTAAGAAAAGTATTATTATAAATAATATTACGCATTAATTAGCTAAAGTCTATATTATTTTCCTTGGTTTTTGCTGATGGCCGTATTGCGGTAATATTTCGCAATTTCAAATCTTTAATATCTTCTTTTATAGTATTTACACTTCCTTTTTTAAAAACTTTTTTAAAAAGCAAAAATATTTCATTACTTCAATCACAGTTTCTTCAACTATAAAAATATATATCGCCCTATATTTTTTAGAGATGATTTCAGAGCAATTTTCATGCCCTCGTGAACATATTCCACCAGAAGAAAATTGCGAAAAGATACCAAAATATTCATGTCACTGGCGTGATGACAATTTTTGTCTCAATTTTTGTCGCATTTATAAAAAATTCCCTTAACTGCACAAACAAATCTTCAGGCACACGGACTCATAAATACTATGAAAGCATAGTCGGTCAAAATTTTTATGAAAGCATTAAACAAGACTTTCAATGATTACAACCCTCCTCAAGTTCAAGTTCAAGTTCAAGTTCTTCGAGAAGTTTTCACAACTTAGTGCTTCTGCAACGTTTTATTAGAAATTCATCAAAGGAAAAGTGTTTGAGACCCCCAAAAAATGAGGATCTGCCAAATTTTGAAATAAATTGAATGAGTTGAAAATTATTTTATATTTTATAATTTTACTTGCATCATCACTTTAACATTTTAACACTTCATTTAATGCCAGTGCGGACCAATGCATAATAACGTTAATATTTATTCAGCCATTAGTTCATAAAAAATTTAATTAAATTCATTCATATTTCTATAGATTGGTTATTGATTTAATGCCTTCATAAATGACGCATGAACATATAAAAATATGAAATATGAAATATTTATATAAACATAAAGATACGACCTTCAGAAATTTATTCGTCTGGCTTTGAGCCATAAATTATCACATTTCATATTAAAATGTATGTGATGAAATGACGACGGTGTGTCTGTGAGTTTTGAAGTGTATGTTTCCAAGCGAAAAATTTCGATGAAGTGGATCATGTTTGGCAACTGGTAATGGGTCGCTGGCTTCAATTTTCATTAAGCGTTTTGCTTAGAATCACACGAGCAATGATTTTAAAAAGAGTACTCAAAAAATGTTTTCAAATAAGAGCGTAATGTAGCTTTGGCAAATCCTAATTGGGTAAGTTTCAATCGATTACGAGAGCTTTAAATAACCAACGCCTAAGTAATCTCGATATTTCAGTTCCAAAGAATATATATGCAGATCACTGATTTGATTCAATTTAGAGCAAAGCTTTTAGTGTTGCGATATTTTTGATGAGTCAATCGAACTAGGAGAAATACATCCAATGAAATATGCTTTTACTCCGAATATTACGTTGTAGCGTGCGCAACCTGTCCTATGGGCTGATGATTGTGCTCAATCTCAAGCCCAATTTTAATAAAAAAAGATTTTATTAAATATTTATAAATTTCCAGACTTTTTTCTTAAAGCATCAGCAGCTTCTTCACTTCCACTACTTGGACGATCGTTATAACTATTTAATGCCAACTTAATCGAAATAAACAATTCTATTGTTCGTAAACTCTTCAGTGAAATAATCGATTAATGTATGAGTGGCCCAACGCACTGCATCATTTAAAACAGCTATAGTCGAGAACTATTCCTTGCACTTGAGCGGCAAAAACTTGAGTTAATGAGAATTAGAGTATCAGATAACATAAAAAACTATAACATATAGCTTTTTAAGAAAAGCGAGCATTTATACAAAACCGATTACGAGTATTCCGAGTAATAATATCTCGAGAAAAATTCGTATTTTTTTTACTGAAGTTTAGTTTTCCACAAAACATTTTATTTAAAAAGAAGTCTTTTTAAGGAAAGTTTTATTCATATCATATCGATTTTATAAGTTGGCACATTTAAACCCGAACTTGACGGATACCTGCGTACGAAAAATCCCACCACAAGTGCATAATATGTTAAAAATATTGAAGCAACTTTGAAAGCCATTTACGTTTGCTTGAAACTCAAAATCCCATTTAATTTCATCTACCTTTTCAATCTATTTTCTTACTTCCATCCTTCATCCTTCCCTATCCAAAATTGGGCCACCTTGTTTCCCTTTTACTGCCCTAACGTGTCATGGTGTATGGCATTTCGAAGCCAATCAACAAATTCATGGCTCCTGCACTGAGTATATAATTTCAATCCGAAACTTCGAATGTTTTGTTCTAAATTATTCAAAGTGTTTTCAGTCATTGAAGCGTAAGCTTCGCTCAAAGTGTACGACTCTTAAGCGAGTATTTCACGAATCTGTAACCTTAATGTAAGGGATGGAAAACATTAGTTTTAATTCCATACAGGACGGAGAAATTCATAAAGAAGAAGACGAGGATGAAAATGATGAAGTTGGATGGATTGATACATGATTATGAATTATTAAGAATTAGTGTTTTGCCCGTGTGTTCCAAAGTGAAGAAAAGAAACCAAAGTGAAGAAATCAATCGATAATTAATCAATCATAAAATTCATTACGGTGTGGTGGAGTAAATACACCACCACAACTGCTACTTCTACTATTGCTGCCACCAACCAAAATTTTCTCACAATTATTTGTACACTATGTGAAGTTTCCAGCGAGATATCGCCGTCATTGACGTTAAAACGCCCCACTTCATTATTACGACAAATGAAACAATCAAATCGCTGTATCAAATTGAACAGTTGGAAATAGTTTTGTAATATAAAAGTGTGTTACTAACTTCTTCGGGAGTTAACTTATATTTTTAGGGACTAATTGATAAATATTGTTAAAACGTTTGAAGTTATTTCATTTGTAATTTTCTGTTATAGTTTTTGGGACTTAATTCCTTTGGCAGAAATTGAGTTGAACTCTAACACATTTACACCTAAAAATTTTTATTAAAATCTGGTCGGGTGAGTTATCGATTGATATATAAAAAGATAAAACATTGTTATTTATTATAACGAAAACTTTTGCTTAAAAGCAAAAGCAAGCAAATTAAAACACGAAAACGCTTGAAATATGAAATGAACTTAAAATCATGACGCCTAGATCAAAGTCAATACAAATGGCGTGCATCAGCAGCTTACAATCTGCCGAAGTTATGTCAATGCGAAGTCTTTATTCGCTCTAACCAACTTCCACGACATTCAATTACGGGCAATATGAACAACTAGGAAAATTAAAAGTTAAGGCAATCGAATATTTCTAAAGAGTTTGCATTCAAAATGTATATGAAAAAGCTGATAATGATGGTAGTGTGACCTAAAAAAACATCAAGTAGCGAAATTTAAAAGACATCGGATGAGATTCTTATTAATTAATTATTGAACAATATTAAAAATTCAGGTAATGTTTTAAAATGGAAAACATTGCGATCAATTTCTGAGGAGACAGTTATTTTCTTGTTTTTTTATGTGATATTTGTGATATTTATGTGATATTTATGTAAAATTGCTTTCATTACTTTTCAAGTATATTTAAAAGTTTCCAGCGTTCAAAAATCTGTATTGGGTTAAATCGTTTTAAACAATTCCTCTTCCCTTCCTCTCTGCACAAGCAGTTGGTGTTTGAATACATGTGTCAGTGTATGGATATGTGTATGATTGGTTGGTCTGCCACTATTAAAATGTCATTCACGTATTCACCTTTTTTTACGCTTCAACTTTCAATCTTTTCCCAAACGAGGCAGCTAAAACTTATAAATTTTGTAATTTTTTTCTATTTTTCCTTATTCTTGTTCAATGTGTTACATAAATTTTCTGTCTTTTTTTACGCGAAATTCTCCATAAAGAAGAAAAATTCGCTTTTACCCAATTTCGAAAAGACCTTTACTCTTCTTTCTTGCTAAATTCTAAAATTGCATCTTAATTCTTTGTGATATTTACGAAAAGTTCTCAAAGTATTCAGCGAATGAATTATTCGAGGCTTTATGACGTGTATTTCTAAAATGTTTGGAGCTTTCATGCTACCCTGATGACGATGAAAAAAATTCATCCCTACTGCATTAAAGAAAAACATCATTGTCATTATAAGAAATTGTTTCTATTCAATTCCTTCTGGATGTAAAAGGAGCCCAATGGCTTCATAAACACCTAATTTTCTCTTATTATTTAAAATTAATTTCATGGCGGAATTATATGGCTTGCATGCGGTGTCGCGTTCAGGAAAGTATTATGACTACGTTTACCGCGACGCTTCCACCAGAATCACATTCAATCAGAGGAGAACTTTAATTCAAACCTGTTTCGTGGATATCCCCGAAAAATATCATCAACCCGCCAACAACAAAGCAATATGAACCCGTTTGGAGTAGAAAAATATTTATATTTTTAGCAAATACGCTGCTTATGAAAGCACAAGAGCATCAGGAATGATAGCTTTTTCTTCCCTAGACCGCATGCTGAGGTGTCTAAAATAAAAGTGTGGAAAAGGCTTATAAATTTGTGAGATAAAAATTTCGTTGAAAGTGCAAATTTCTGGGTCTTTTATTATTCTTTCCTAAGCCTTTACGGAGAATGTTTTGTTAATTTTTGAGCATTTTATAAGCCATTTATAAGAGCCTTTTATGTACTCCTCGGGGATTTTTATCCACTTTTGAGAGTTTTTTTAATTCCTGTCTTAGGAAGCAGCCTTTCTTTTCAAAAGAAATTAATTGCCTTTTACTTGGTTTCTTTTGCGAGATATCTAAAACCTTTTAATAAAGCACTTCAGTTTATGACGTCAATGGTTGGATGGTAAACTTAGTGCAATTCGAATTATTATTTCTCGTATCGCCAGAAATATACAACTCGAAGCATGCTTTTAGGCCCATTTGTAAATAATTGCTATATTGATGGCTTAAAATTTCACAAAATACGAAATAGGTTGCGATATCCGTAAAACCAAACCAAAACCAAGTATTTCTTACCTCGTGTATCTATTAATCTCTATAATTTTCATGGACACAAAAATAAAAAATCGTTATTATAAAATAGTTACTTATTTCGCATTTGAGCATTTGTGTGACCTGCTGTGTAACTGTTTTGGATAACTACATTTTTATATGATTTCGTCAGCCATCAACTGTGTTTGATATGGCAAAGGATATATTCATTATAGAGAACACTAAAAATACGTTCTGCTTTAAAATCACTTCGAAAGATTTTGATAAATATTTATGGTTCCTCCTTCCCAAGGATCATTCCGAATTTATTTTAGTACCTCTTTCGATGTGCAAAGCTTCGATATCCGACTGCAGTAAAAATAAACTCAAATGAATTAACTTCAGGGCGCATCCTGACTATTGCTGATTTTATTTCAAAAGCATCCATGTGTTAAAAGAGCCCACTGACAACATTGTCTATCGAAACGATAGCGAACAGAGAACGTATCCCAGCTGTGGCAATGTGTACTAAACGGTCTTAAGTGACTTTTAATAACAAAAAAGTATAAAAATAACTCACACGAAAAAATAAAGAGGACAAAGTAAAAAGGAAAAGCAAAAATATCAAAAACAGAAAACCCGTAAACAGTGCTTAAATAAGCCAGTTGGAGCCAGCATTAAAGAAGGATCACAACATACCATGGCATACAGAGACGTACTAAAACTATGATTTGACATTCCAGTTAAGTTGGGACACTTCTGTTCCTTTCGACTTTGGCAAAGAGAAAACCAAAAGAAAACAAAACGAATAAAACGTGATGAAACGAGAATGAATCTCGGAGTTCTTTGTTGGAGCTATTTAGCAACGACTTTTTAAGGACAGAACAATTCTATAGATTTCAAAATAACCGAATTGATTGGATTTGTAAGGATGGCTAAGTGATTGGATTGATTGCATTCTAATAAATACCCTTTAAATAATTATAACTTTGTCTATTGCGATGGCATGGTAATCCATTTAATATTAATTAAATAATAATATATTGTAAATATTAATATATTGTATTTACATAATTATGAAAAAAATCCTATCAATTTTATCCTTGAGGATTCCTCAAGTGTCGTCAAAAATGTTTCCTTTTGAAACGGTGAATTCAATTGATTTTGAAGTTGATTTGGAAAGAACATCAATTTACTGCCACTCATTGAATATTACCCGACTTCAACTGACTTAATCAGATCTATGAAGTGAATACACCAAAAGATATGCGGTGCTGCATTAGTTCATCTCCATGAACATCGATGTCAATTCAATTTATGGAATACAATTCATGACAATACCAGTCTGCGCGCATTCAGACGGAGCATTAAGAAAAGGTAAGATAACAAATACCGAAGTTCAACCAATAAAGGAAAAAAAAAACAAAATAAAAGAAATAAATAATAGGAGAAAAGAAAAAATTACGACCAAGGAAAAGGAAATCATACCTAGCAATCCGTAATGCAATTTTGCTACTCTCTAGATTTATACTCCACCAGCCGCACAACTGACTAACTAAATATACCCGCACACAATCACCTTCACTCACAATCACTCACATCCACGGACACACACGCTGTCTTTTTGTGACTACAATGATTTTATCATTGGGCCTTCGGCATCTTATGACGGTGGGTGGGAGTCTTTGAAATTGCCCTGAATTCAATTTGATTCTTATGTGTATGCTTGAGAATGGTACAAAAGGAAATTCCTAGGATTTTATATTCACTCGTGCATCGTGATGATATCTGTGCGGATTATGCAATTTGAGGAAATGGTTTTTAGTTTGTTTTTTTTTATTAAATAAATATTAAATAAATGATTTTTAGCTTTTTAGCTTTTTTAAAGTTTTAAGTTAAGTGAGGTGTAGGCACCGTGAGACATTGCATAACTTATAACTTATAATTTTTAAATAACACACAAATTGTTATTTCATCATATCGTAGTCAAAAGAAAGTAATATTAATGAAGGTTATATATAATGCCTTATATCTAACCAAATAATTGGTATTAATAATAGTTCATATCTTGACATTAGATTAGACATCCAGAAGATTAGATTAGACAACCAGTAAAAGAAAATTAATTAGAAATACTTTTGCCACTACTTGAAATACTTTGGCTCTTCACGAAAATTTCACAAAATTAAGATTTAAATAACGTCTTTATAATTAATTTTCTACATTTCTCACATTAATTATATGAGAAATAGAGCACAATACGCATTGACATATTAAAGCGTTTTCATAAAAAAAATCACTGATCAATACTTTACTAACTATCGTACAATTCACTTTTCGGAAGAATACTGGACTATAATTTACACCTGTTACATCACTATTGAATCGGTCCAAAAACACGTTTGTCATTCTTGTCTGGAGCATTTACACCGAATGGATGAATTGAATAACTGCTGAGTCTAAGCTGAATTGTCTGAGATTGGTAAACCTTCCATGCGTCGATTAACACAACGCATATGAAGTATGCTAAATATCATTATTATCTAAATATTTATTGCTCTGAATATTTATTTATGATATTTAATATCAAAACCTCCATTCTCGCTGGGCTCATTCGATGCCAGAATTTGTAGGAGGTGCAGACTCTTGGCATTGCATTCAAAGCTGTTTTGCAATAACTGCAAATGACATTACTGCTGTTACTCTGATTTTTGTTGTTGTTGTTGTCGGTTGTTTGTTCATTACTTCATTAATAATACGTGCTTATGTTTTGTCCGATATTAGTCCTCAAAGCCTAATCTTTGAGTCCCTTTCTCTCAAGTCCGACCTGCTCTTTTCTTATGTTCCCTCCTCCTTCCAAATTCAGTCCAAACGACTTTTAAATTAGTTTTGCTTACTCTTTCGTGGCTCATGATGATTGTATTGCTGCCGCTTTTTGTTGCTCCGTACTTATTCTTCTTTTTGTTAATATTTTTCTTCTGGTTCTAATTTCTTGTTCTTCTTTGCTGCGATGATTCTCTGAATTGTATTGGGTGTGGTTGTGACAAATATTCATAATGGCCTTTCCTTTTCTTTTTGGTAGGCGGCCGTTTTAAGACATACCTTTTGCCTGATCGTCCGCATCATTAGCAGATAACGTTAATTGCGAAAATGTTTGCGCCATTGGTTGACAAGCAGGAAACTGATTCTTTTGTGCATTGGCAGAAAAACATCTTGATTAGGCTGCTTAATACGAGTCGAAGAATTACGCTAGCAGTTGAATTTTGCATTGTACTTGTACTCATATATTATTTTTATATTTAAGACTTTAATTTATTATATAGTATATTTCGTTTATTAGGATTTCTTCTTCGTTACTATGGATCTTCAGTGCTATCTTAGATATTTTAATTTCCTTTGGATGGTGTTTTGCAAACTGACCCTTCTATTTTTCTATGTAAATCAAAAGTTTGCAGAGTCTCACGGTATTGTCATTGACTGCATTTAAAATTTCTTAATTTAATTATGGCTTATTATAATTACTTTAAATAAATAAAATTACTATTGTATTTTAGTACGAATTATTTTATGTTCTAATTTTCTAAATTAGACTTTCCATTATAAAAATATATTGAAAATACCGAAGAGGCACGGGGTTTCCAGCATTTTCATAGATTTCGTTGAATGAAATTTCTTAGCAGGCATGTTTAATTTCAGTGTATATCCATTCGTACCTCATCCTTTTCTCTTTCAGGTGAGAAGACGGATAGAAATGTGAGTGCGGATAGAAGTGACCATTAAAAAATCAAAATGACCTTTAAGAAAAGAATCACTTCATGAACTCCTTTATTCCCATTGGAATGAAGGATGTACCAGTCTGCAGGATATATCTGCATGCTTGACAATGGATTTCTGCTTGAACTGCAATTTCAATTTTCAATTTTCCAAGATAAAGACGTTAATAATCTCGAGGTCTAATTTTAAATGCAAACTGGCCAAAAATTATATACTCTCTCTCTCTGAGCTAACGACAACATATATCTGTGTTCTTCAACGTTGTGTGATTTCTGCAGATGTTGCCTTCTTGGATGAAATTTTATCAACAAATTTTTAAAAAAAGAAGAAGAGAAATAATTTTCTCAACATCCGTACATTTTTTGAATTCCAGTCATTTGCTCACCCGGCATACATTTATGAGACCCGGTTTATTTACTAAGAGTATCACAAGTCCACGTCAGGAATTTGGAGAAAGATGATAAAAAAGTTTATTCAGACGAATGAATCATCCCTTTGGATTGGTCCTTATATTTTAAGTGATTTTAGGAAAACATTTCTCGTTATAACGTTCATATTGTCATATTAAAAGCGCTTACTTTCTCAAAGCGTTTTCCATATTCGTTCGTGTAATTATATCTGTGCAGAATTCAAGCCTTTTAGGATTTGTTATAAATTGCCCAAAGCAGATAAAGGTATGATGACAAAAATGCAAAAAAAAACCTTCTATAGTATGATATAATTGGATGCGCTAATTACGATAATGATTTGTATGGACTATTAACGACAGTTTGGGGCGACATGGGGCGTCGTCCATTCTATTATTTTATTTATTTATGTCATTCAAGACGTTTGTTCATTACTTTTGCTTTGATGAATTTTCAGTTCGATAACTCAGTAACAGCATGAATATGTCCGGGTTTGTGCGCGTGCGTACTTAAAAATATAATAGAAAGTGTAACTCTTGAGTAACGTACACTACCGTAGTCGCTTGACATCTAAAAAGGATATGAATTCGTGCAGACATCTCCTGCTTATTTACTCATTTGTAACTGGCGATGATGGTACTGTTATTTATGTTTTTGTTGTTCTTGTCGAGAATTAACTAATAACAGAATACCAATAGATCAAGCATGCATATTCGGTGTTAGTTTCGTTTATTATGTTTTGACTTCAGGTCGATTCGGCGTGTTTTTGTCATAAGATTATTTAACACTGCCTGTTTGCTTCTCTGTGTGTCTGATTGTCTGTTAGTTTGTTCTTATAAGGGATAAAATACTTTGACTTTTGAGTTTTCGTGGAAGAAAAATTTTCGCAAGACAAAGAGTTTTTTAAGGAATGTACTACACATTTTTCAGATGTGCTTCAGATATTTTCAAATAGACTTCATATTTTTAAAAATTTAGAAGGTCTGAAGTACATCTGTAAAGGTTGTAGTAGTTTAATATGAGGCGTAGACACTCTTTTGACATTTTGCTTATCAAATTTGAATATAAGTATGTATTCATTCCCATGTTCGCATGTAAATCTGAGCGGATGTATTTTCTATTTGCGAAAATGTGCAAATCTGGCAACTATACGATTGTAGGAATATTCTTTGCTTATTGCACGGTGTTTGTGAATTTGTATGCTGTTGGTGCATAATTACACGCCAAACAACGACGCTTACTGCGAATTTCTGTTTAAAGCATAGAGTCCAAACAGTAATGATCTTCTTATGCGTGGCAGCTTTTTTCCGCAGAGGGCGTTGTTTCTCCTTTGCAAATATATGCCCATTTTTGCAGTATCCACTTTACGTCTCCTTAAACGTTTACATTTTTAGTTTGGTTAATTAAGTTTTTTCCCTGTAATTGACACCAAAGAAAAGGGTTTGAACGTTACACCAGGCGTTTTACTCTTCCCACAGAACTCTTCCCACAGAAGATACTGTACTGGACTGGATACTGTACTGAATACTGTACTGGGATTAGTTGCTATCATAGTACGTTTCGCTTCATCGTTGACAGTTGGTGGCTTTGCTGCTATGAGTTTATTCTTCAAAGAAAAATCAATAGAATGAAATTCCACAAACCATCATTGCCATGTCCGAGCTGCTGCGTCCTCTCCAAACGCATCATAGAGGTTTCTTTCTGCTGCAATTTGAATTTGTTGGAATTTTGGTGGGATTCCAATTTTTATTGAATATCGGAGAAAGGAAGAGGTTAAAACTTACCCTTTCACCTTGATGTTATCTAAACAATGTTTTTTCTCTATTTTAGTTTTCGATAGCTTCGTTTTTGTTTTTGACTTTTTCACGTTTTGCCAATTGCATAGAAAACGATTCCAAACATTTCATAAACTGATAGGACCCTGAGTGACATAAACAATATTTTTCAATAAAGCTATTAATGCTCTGGCATCATTTGAAATTGACATACGAAAAAACACTTATTTTTTCATATCCTCTGGTTATATAAATTAGATGGTATTGTGCAGATGTGTGGGTGGATGTGTGTGTGTATGTGCCTCGTATATATGTATGACTTATAGTTTGTTTGCGTGTAGAGAGTGTGTAATTTTTGTTTTAATTGTTTGCTTTGCGCCCTGGGGTGCAAACAGTGTGAATGAATTCATAAATTCGGTGAAAAACTGAAAAAAACCAAAAAGATGACATATTGCGCATTGTCTTTAGACGATGAGGTGTAATAAATTTAAATAAGTCAGATAAATTCCACACGACAAATAAGAGAATAAATCTGATGAATAGGAAAAAGTAAAGGAATGGAAAGGCAAATTGCATGCGATGGGGACAGATTGGAATTTAATATAGTTTTACCAAATTGAAGCAGATCAAAATTTAATGCAAGAGATTTATAAAATTTTGTACAAAAAAACAAAATCTGTTGAACCTCGTTTTGGAAAACACATTTTTACAATAGATTTTCGCTCTTGTTTGTATAATTTTATTTTCACTGTTAAAAACCTTCAACAATTTTGTAATAAATATTTTAATTTGTTTAGTTTTGAATTAATTATCTCACGTTATCCATGACAATATTTGTGATGATAAGAAGTTCTCAGCTTTATAAAATTTTTTAAATTGTTCAGTAGTTGATAACGAACATTTAAAACTTTCCTTTGACCGCAGATTGAGAATCTTTATTTTAAATAAGAAAGTAAGTTATTTGTCAATTGCGTATAACCACTTATAACTGCGAAGGTGCCGTTTCCAAATATCTTACCAAAATTTTACATATTGTTAAACGAATTTTAAAAAGAATGAATCCCTACTGAATAGTGTGAAAAAAATTGCACATAAAAAGTGATGAATAAATTTCCTTTAACTCACGTTGGGTAAAATTTTCTAGAATTTTCACTTAAATTATATAGATAGTTGGTATAAGATCTAATTTAAACGCAGTGCCACGAGTGTAAAATGGTGATAATGGTGATAAATCCTATTAAAATTCCGCTAATTTCAATATGGAACATCCTCTAACACCTTTCATAAGCATTATGTTCTAAAATGAAACATTTTTTTAGTGTGATGCTTACGTAAAAGTAAAGCAAATTTTTATTTTTAACCATAACTTTTCCTTCCATAATTTTAAATAATTTAAAAAAAGAGTAGGAAAGAAAAGAGTAAGAAATTGCTTTTTATTTACTTTAATTCATCGTCATTATTTCAATAATTTTATTGGATCTCTCTCTCTCTCTCTGTCAATCGTACTTTATTGCTCACGTGAGAATATGCACGTGATTTCTTTCTTTCTCTCCAACAAATTTGCTCTTACAATCGACGCCACGCTTTTTCTTACACTTTCTCTTTCTCTTTTCGTTGCTTTGTCGTTCGCGGTGAAAAGCTCCATTTCATCGAAATATATCGTATTTGCGTATTCATCGTGAGCAGGATTTTCTTTTACGATAAGAAATGCTTGTAATTATGAGAAAGCCTGCGAAGTCGTTTACGTGATACGATATTGCGTATCGTTCGTGATGGTGTATTCTATTCAGTGGTTGGTTCTCTGAAAAGTTGGGGAAACATTAACCGAAAGCTCGTGAAGTTATATAGTGTAACAGATCGCTATAGTGGACCTTAGAGTAATAAGTAGGGGGGGGGAAGACAGAAATAGAGGGATACAGTCTTAAAAATGTCCTTTATTATAAATTATACTTTCTATTATACTTTCTTAAAATTTTTAATTATAAAATATTTCAAAAAACGCAGGAATAACCCTAAAGGCCTGATTAGTCGTACGTTCGCTCTTTTTCGAACACGAAACTCATATGTCAAAACTCATAAGCTATATGCAGTTCGTGTGGTTGTGAGAATTTCCCCCCGCAATATTAAAATCATTTTAATATTTGGTCACGTTTCGAAAAATCCTCTCAAATTCGAACAAAGTGACAACTAAAAGTGAGTGGCCACATGAAGCTTTCACTTCAATTTACATTTGCCAAGAAATGGACGACGAGTGACTTATTGAGCTTGTTCGGCTAAATGAACTATTGTACAATAAATTCAAAGCCAGCTATAAGCTTCCAGCTGCGAAGAGGAGAGTGTGGGAGGAAATTGGAGGCTCACTAGGAACCTCAGGTAAGTCTAATTTAATTTTGAATATAGTTAATTAAGCCATAAACTGTGGTTCATTAAATATAGGCGAAAATTGTAGCAAGCGCTGGTCCGTTTTAAGGGACCACTACAATAGGGAGAGGAAGCGTCTCGAAGCACCCACGGGTAGCGGAGCCAACCATACATCAATATGGACGCTACACGACGCTATGTCATTTTTGCAGCCACACATGGCTCCCCGACCGTAAGTCAGATATCGATTAGGATCTCATTTAGTTTAGGAGATATATATTTTAATAAAATGTATTATTCCACACTAATCTTTATATTTCTTACAGAGTGGTTAGTTCCAGAAATATATATGAAATGGCCAGCAACTCGCCATCATCGTCGTCATCGCGACGGCCATCACCGCTGCCATCGCCGCTGTCATCACCGCTGCCACCTACAGATGCATTTGCATGGTCGCCACCATCAATGGCATCGTCCAGCCCAGAGCCTATTCCTTTGGGTCAGCGCTCAAAAAGACGCCATAAGGAGATAGAGGACGAGATTATGGTGGCCTTAAAAACCCATAACAAAAAAGGAGGAGGGAAGATAACCCGCAATACGCCGCAATATATAATTGCGGCGATTTAATTATCCACACAATAATAGGTTTGCAGTGCCCCGTAAAACAGGCAAAAGCAATCGAATTCATGGTAGGATGTGCTATGAAATTACAAATTGAAGACGCAGAGAGTAGAAGTTAATAGAATTAGTACATTCTACCATGAATTGGTTTGCTTTTGCTTCCTAATTCTTTTGATCTCATATTTTTTAAATGTATAATAAATAATTGATAAATGAATATTATTTTGAAATTGTTTTATTGATAATTGAATTGAATTGAATAAATAATTTTAAAAAAATTGGCCTTCATCCACATTTCTTATACTCATGAAAACTTCTGAAGTAACCATGTCTCACTCGGGCTCTGTTTATAGGACGAACACGCCAACGCCTAATTTGCCTCAAATTCTTCCATTCATAGTAGAGTATAATTATATTTAAGATCTCTAAATCACTTTGGTAATCCATTTACTTTTTTTGGAATTTGCAAATATTTGTAGGAATTGTTCACAACACCAATGAGCACAGCTGTCAAAAAGTGTGAAATTTCTATGAATGCCATTAAATTTGAATGAATTATGAATTTCCCATTAAAATCCGAAGAAACAGTACATAATTATTAATAATAATTAATAATAATACTTTATTTAAAATTCTTAAAAAATGTAAAATATATTTAAAAATATAAATATATTTATATAAAATATATTTCATATAAAAATATAAAATTCATCAAAAAATGCCCACAAAATACCCACTTTCGAACATGGTTCGACGAGATCGGCAACATCATAATCAATTGAACCCCCTGCAACCCGAACAATTTCGAATGAGTAAACAATTACGAAAACGTACGACTAATCAGGCCATAAGTCTTCCCTCCAAACCAGTGGTTTTTCGATTTTGTCCGCTTGTTTATTCATACGTTCCTTATTCTTTCACTCGCCTCTTCTTCCTTTAATTACTTATTCGTTCATCATTTCAATAATTCATTCACTCAAATTCACGTCAGCGCATTGTCTAAAGTAGTCGGGCAGTCTATTTGCCGGGCCGTATTGCTTTATCATAAAATAATCATGAACTGTTTGTTCCGTTGTAGAAAAAAAAGAACACTAGTTCGCAAGGCATGTCGGTGAAACACGATTCTTTGAATGTATTCGCTTTTAAGTGCAGTCGGACGTCCGCATTCGTATTTTTTGAGAGTAATATACGTCTGACAAGTTGCAAACAGAAAGAGTGACCCATTTACTTCCCATCAATGCTATTCTTCCTTGTAATATTCATGATTGTGATGTGCTATTCTTCCTTTCTATTTTCTTTTCTTTTTATTTTACACGCTCACACACAGTCATCTTACTTGTTGTGGTTTTTTCTTCAATTTGAATTATTTAAAATAAAACATTTCTAAATATTTGGAGCATAAAGAATATTGCACCGCATATAAAAACTGTGTCGGCAAATATATTGTACTAAATTCTCACATACATTCACCTACAATTCTGTCTGCAAAACAGCTATTCTTATGCTGTCCAAAGTAAAAACAATTCAATACTGCAGCAGACTAAACATGTCAATGACAATTCCATAGTATTCGGATCAGAATTAAAAGCCCGGAGACAGAAGATAGTTTGCCTTTTTTCTTGCAGTGCTCTAAATTTTCGATCCTTCATATCTCTCCAGAAGCAAAAGCAGAATATAAGAAAAACGAGTATGAGAAAAATGTTTGTACCCTCTCTTGTCCATTAGCTATTAGGGGGCGGACCGCACTTTTGGGAGCTGATGACTGGAAATATTTGAGAATGGACTAGTATTGTGATGAATACAAAATGTAAAGTTGTTTAATACTATGTTCCTTTATTAAGGAAGTCCTCCTTTATTAAAGAATACACAAATCACGTTGTTATTGGTTTTTGGGAAATGTGTGGTTTTGTGGATAATAATCTATATTTAATAACATCGCTAACAGGTTACATATTAAAGGAATGGAATCCTCACCGAGTAATTATTAATATTTGTTTTTCATTGCCATTATGTTATTATAATTGCCAAGTAATTAGCCTTTTGTTCCTCCAAAAAGTTTGTGTAATTAATCAAAAATACCCACAAGTACCTGAAATTCATTAATCATGCCGTTACAAGTTGCGCTGCCTCGGCTAACAAAATAAAATCGGTAATAATATTTGACGAAAAAAATATAAACTCAAAGCAATACCAGGTTTTACTTATGAGTTTTATATGAACTCAAAGTAAGGTGAAGTCATTAGGGACTATTAAACAGAGAGAAGAAAAGGAAGAGTGATATTAAATAGTTCCGGATTGCGATAAAATAAATATATGCCAAATAGGTCTAGTAATGACCGTGATGCCACGGCATTTGTAGTTAGTCAAGGTTTCTTAAAGAAATTTTTAGTAGAATATTTTTCCTCGGATTAATTGAAGTCTATCTGGTATTAATCAGGGATTACTTGATTTCTATTCGGATATGCGTAAAACATTGGCTCCCCGACTTCGACTATACAGGTCTGTTTTGGAAAAGGAGATCATAAAAATAGGAAGAGGGCATGAAATTTACAAAAATGCATCATACAAATTATGTATATACAGCAAAGTTATGTATTTTAATTCAAGCCGGGATCCTTCAGGAGAAAACCTTTTATAAACATCAAATTTGCATTATTCAAAAGAGCGGCTAAAGACGTCGTCGACAAAAGGCCTTGCACAAGGATTGCTGATGGAGAGGGTTAAGCTGATGGTTATAATCATTGTCAAAGGGAAAAGCGATCATGTGTGGAATAAGGAATTGTATACAAAATGGCTTTACATTACTGAGAGAACATTTGCTACGCCGGGTTTAATATCGCGGCCCAAAGCCGCTAACTTGTAAACAAAACGTCTTCTTCCAAAATGATAAATTATGAAATAATAAATTATGAATCTTTCAAGATATACAATATATCACATGGTTAAAGACCGCCACGTGCGATGATATTAAAAAAATTCATTTGAATCATAGGGTTATTTTAAAGCTTTCCAAGATGTAAAAATCGGTTGCATGTGAAAAACTAAATTCAAAAGACAAAAGGATTCTTTTTCGAGAGTTTAATCGTCGTTATGAAAGTTGAGATCTATGTACGTAAGTAGCAAAAACAATGTATTTTTATCCCAAATTTTAGTCTTATCGTTATTATTTTGGTAAACATGAAGGCGTTTCATAAATCAATTCCCAGACTGTAATCCATTCGCTTTTGGAGGAAAAAGGAAAAAATGTTATTAGGTTTTTCACACTTTTAAAGAGCTTTCATGTTTCACTTTTATTCTGCAACAAATATTTCAATTGTTCTTTGTTGTGTTTTTCCTTAAAGTAAATGTCTTAAAGGCAGTTCTAACAATTTTTCTTTTCTTAGCGACGTAGATTTTCTTGCCTTTGTGTGCGTGTTGTTTTCTTAGCATCCTCCTAAGGTTGACACCGGTGTACTTAGTTGAACACTAATGCTCATGTAAATCTCTAAACTAGGGCTTAACTGCGTCAAAAATTAATCGAATACAAAAACTTTTGCATGTTTGCAGCAAGGCAAAAAATTAAAACAAACTTTTCATCTTCGGTTGGCGTCAGGAAACTTTGTGGTATTCGCCGGAAAGTATTGATCACATTGGATAACTTTTTTTTATACTACAGAGCAAGCAGGAAATAATGAGAGCTTTTATAAATGTTTGCGGATGTATAGTTGGTGTAGTGGTATAAGCAGTGCTAGTGTTAGTGATGGTAGTAAAGGCAGTAGCACCAGTCGTAGTACTAGAAGTACTACTACATCCGAACTTTTTAATCATAAATTAAAAATATTAGATTTGGGAAAAGGGAAGAAGAGAACAATGTCAGCAATGGCAGAAATGACAAAGTTCATATCAATGATGAAAGTTCATCTGTTGATCCCTGCACTTAACTGTATTCTTCAGAAAGAATCAATAGTTTCGAACTGTTCTTAATTTTGTGCTGGAGAATAGAATTAATTTTTATGAACATGTAAGACATGCTTTATAACATAACATATGATATTGCCGATTGCTCTTCTAATTCCATCCGAGCTTTTATATCCAACTCCACTGTCTATCTGAATTTTTATAAAGCTTATCTTTATTTTCTTGTCACGCCGAAAACTACGACGAATTATTTTAAAGTGAAAGTTTGACCCCATTTTAACCGCAATACGTATTTATCAAATATTCAAATCGTACACATTAAATCATACTTTAAATCATATCTTGTTCAAAACCTTGGCAGTCAGTCGGTAGCTAAGTTGATAGAAGTCTGTAAGAGTCACAAGGAAGAAGTGATGGTGATAATGATGGTGGCGGCGGTCATGGAAACTAACGGTACTCATGATGTTTGTAGTGATGATAATCGTGGTAATGGTGCTCCTGCTTGTGGTATCGATTGGTATGATTTCGATTGTTATCTCGGTAGTCATTGTCTAGTACATCTCTTTTTTCATTCTTTTGAAATGAAATCTCGCATGTTTTCCATTTAATTTTCCCCAAATAGTTCATTGTGCATAATTTTTCTCTTCCTCTTTTTCCTCTATTCTTTCCACTTTTTCAACCATTTAACATTTTTTTATATGCTCACAATTGATTTACTTTTGAAATTTATGAAATACTTTTAAAAGTTGTTTGGAAAGTGCAATAGAACAAATGACGCTTTATGAAGTAGACTACTTTTAGTTTCAGTAAAGAAAATGGGCGCAATCATATCTTCGAAAAAATATATGTCCAATAATTTGTGTTTTCTAATACCGGATTGACCAAAAACAACAATCACTGATGGAATGAGAATACCTGATAGAGGTCACAAGCATTCCTATCATTTATTATAGTAAATAATTAGTAAACAACAAATTATTAAAATCTATTTTAGGATCAAAATCAATATAAAACAATTAATTCAAAAACATTTTATGAAACTGAAACCATTGCTGTCAAAAACTCCCTGTTGTTCATGAAAATGTTGCTGATATCTTACCAACACTGTAATAAAGCGTAAAATAATACGTTCTCCAATTAGAAAGAGAATAATTTCTTCTACACTATTAGTACTTTCTTCTTTATTGGAATTTTTCTACGATGGCATAATAATATCCTATGGGGCAGAGCTTCAGGCAAAATAAATTGCTATCAAATTTATTTATAAAATTGTAGTTCTTTTTTTCTTTCATATCGCCGTTCTATCTTCTTCTCTAAGTTCTGTCTATCATTCTGTCTATCATTCCTTCCTTCCTTTTTTTGGCAAAGGCTTTTTGTGGTGAACTTTCCTTTCAATTTACTCTTAGACATTCTTTCTCAAGTTAATTCAATTTATTTTCGCTTTTTGTACGAAGTCGGTGTAAATTTACTTTCTCGCATTACGGACATATCCTCAAATTGCACAAACCATTGCCCTCCTTCTTTCTTGGTTCATTTTTCTCAAAGTAGAGTGCCGGCAGGATTCAATAGATTTAAAATTTATATCTCAGAATATAATTAAAAAACTAATAGACTTTGATTGTGAGTATACACACGATTCTCTATTACACATCCTTTGTTTCTTTTATCCTTTGTTTCTTTTTTTTAGGGTTCTTGCTGCTTCATCCGATGTTGTAAATGTATGGCCGCAATGGTTTCGATTAACTGCCCAATCAATAACCCATTCATTTATTGTCTTCAGAGGGTAGAGCTTTCATATATTAAGTGTTCAGAGATTATTTTAAAAGGAAACTAAAAATGTGAGATAGAAACGCCATAATGCTGCAAAAAATCCAGTCAATCAATACCATTATCTTATCCTTAGGCTTATCCTCTCTTTCTCTGCTACGCCTTTCTCTATGTGAGTGTTTGCTTTGTTTGGGCTGCAGCGAGTTTGTAGGAACTTTTGGTTACCTCATGCCTTCGATTTGAGATGGTTTAAATGAAAGAGCGTTGACTTCAATGCGAATTTCGTGAATGGCTATGAAGAAATGAACGGAAGTAATGAGTTCTCAAAAATAGTCGGTTTATCTAATTTGGTCAAGTAAGTTTTGGAATAATATAGTGTTTATGTAATTAACTGGATTGAGTTTAATAGACTTCACTGCCGGTAGAAGTGTTGCTTTAAATTTTAACCACTTTCCGCAAAAAAAGTAAAGTAAAGGCAACCAAACCGCATGAAGCCGTAGAGGAAAAATTCACGCAATGCAACGCGGTTGAATGTTGTAACGAATGAAAGAAAGCCTGCAATGCACTGGTGCGGAAACCGCAAAAAATCAACAAAATTTCAATTCGCAAAGACAGGGAAAGACAGATGGAAGTGATACAGAAAAGAGGACAGGACAGCGGAAGAAATAGAAGGTGGAAGAGGGAGAATAAGTCGGTGTGTTAGTAGCATAAGAAATAAAAAGTTGATCTCCTGAATAAAGCAAAAAAAAATTGCTTAGGAGAACGTATTTTTTTCATCGCTTTCACATTAGGAGGTTTAGGACCATAGACTTTTAGTAAAATTAATTGAAGCTTACAGGATAATACAGGAAAAAATACAGAAGATGTTATCTTAATAAAATAATTATGTAAATATTTCTCTAAATAAAAATAAAAGTAATAACAAGTAAGGCACGAAAATGGAAATAAAAGAAAATGCCAGTAAAATAATATTAATCCAAAATAGAAAACTGATTAAAGCAAGGATAAAAATGATAATAACAATAAGTAAGAAATAAATAAAGCAAAATTAAAATAAAATTTAATTTTAATACAAAAAAAGAAAGAAAAGAAAATATTAAACCAAAGGAAGAGTGAATAAAACTCAAAAGTGAAAAGGAAAGTATAAGTTTAATAAGTGTGGAAGACAAACAGAGGAAAAGGCGTAGGTATAAAGAGACAAGAGAAAGTTGAAAAAACTTAAAAAAAGGAAACTAAATATTAATGGAACAAAACACAAAAGTAAAAGTGAACGAGGAAAAATTAGAAAGTAATAAATTAAAAAAATTTAGTAATAATTTTGAGATAATTTAATAGAAAAATCTCCCATCGAACTCTGTTTGCCGTTTGACTTGGATGTCAGAAGTTGAAATAGACATTGTTGTGCTTTAGGAAGTTAGCCATATTGTATTTGGAAAGAACTTAAAATTGAAATGCACAGACGTCATATCTCTGTAAGCGAACGACATATAGAGACAGTTAGGGTAGCGTTGGGAAGCTGTTTTATTGAATGCCCTTTTGTCTAATTTCCAAGACTTAACGAGTTATAATAAAATTAATAGAAAAGGTTATTTTTCTGAAGATTTTTTCATTTTTTCTGAAATTAGCACACTATGGTGTAAAATAAGTGCTACCTCTTCTTTTGGTTCTAAACTTTAGAGTGTAAAGCATTGTGTAATACGAATTAGAGCTACGATCTGGGTTTATACCTCCGAAGTTTTTCATACGAACTGTATATTCGTTTTTCTTATCATTTCGCGCATTTTTCCTTGAGCTATTTTTTTAGGGAATTACGTGTTGTTTTTTTATCTAAATGTTCTCTTCAAAGAAATAGGTAAGAATTTCCACAAGAAATAATTTTTTTAAAATAAATTTTATTATTCATGATTGAATTTAAGGAATATGATAAAAGTGTATTAAACAAAATTTATTGACAAGAAAAGTCTTTCTATAAGGACACCCTAACCGTCTGCATAGTTCACTCGGTTAGGGAGATGTGATGTGTGCGCGTTTCAACTTCAAACGAAAAGCTATCAATTCCCACTCCTAACGCTAAAAAGATTTTAACAAAATCGTGGTCTTTGATGTTAAGAACATATTTTCTTCTTTTTCTATTATTTATAGGTTGTATCTCAGGTTTCTTTGATACTCTGTAAACTCTTACTATTTATTGATCTCTGAACCCTTTTTCTTATGCTGTATAAGCTTACGCGGTAAAGCAATGTCATCGGCGTTGGTGAAGACCATCATGGTAGATCTAGTCAATGGAATAGGAAGCAAACACACACACACATAAAACACACACACGCACACACAGTTATTTTGAACAGCATGCAACATTTTTGCTAGAGATTAATAGCTTTTCTTGTAATCTGCTGTGGAAAATTCAAAAATTTCTAAATTTTTACTATGAGTATATTCGTCTTCTTTACAAATCAGTGCGCGAATGACCAAATGTCAAGCGATGACAAGCAAATACATCCAAACGATGACGACGACGAAAGGTTTCTTCAGTGAATGAAAAGAATTGACATGTTTAGGAAACGTATATCGGCCTGCGGCAGATGCTGGATTATGGCATGACACCGAGAACCACGAATGCAAAGTTGCAATCTATTGATAAAATAAAGCTACTACAACAAAAAGAACAACAAGAACAACAGTAGCAGCATATGCAGTTTCCGGATAAGTAAGTGCTTTTGAGTGTATTGTGGAAGCAGTAAAATATTAAAGAACAGGTTATGAAAGGGGTTAGGTCACAAAATTGATTATAAAAAGTTTTCATGTAAAATTAAGATTCAAATCTTTTTGTATTAGGATTTGTATTTAATCCTTTTGGCATAGGAACATATTGCGCTAAAAACAACGGTCGAAGAACAACCCTTACTGAGGGTAAATCACAAGTGGAACATTTTTTATAGAAAAAATTTTTATTTTTTATCGAATTTTATTAATTTAATGAATGAAGAAAAAATATAATATACTTTGAAATCAATCGTATATTTAATATTTTAATAAGCACAAACGAGTCCTTTTCCTTTTAGTGTTTCGTGATATTATTTCATGCGTTAAACTGCAGTTAAATTAATGGTTCTCTTATTGATTTCGCTTAAAGCGTTGCCTTCATTCCTGCTGTCTGGGCGTTATAAATCAATCGATCCACATCATGGTGATAAAGTGGCTTTTGGTCCTGAAGGGAAATTTCGATCTGCTTCTACGACTTTCTAATTTATTATAAATTTATTATTATTATTGTTAATAATAATAATAATGATAATAATAATAATAGTAATAATAATAATAAGTACGATGAAGCCATTCCTATAAAGATGTTCCATTCTGAATTCACTTTCGGACGATATTTCATTGCTTTATCGCAACATGTGCCTGTATAAATTTATGTGTATGTGCATGGGCATGTGCGTGCGAGTATTTAATACGTCAGTGTATGTTTAAAATAATAAATTAAACTGTTTAAATTAAAACGGAAAAATAATTGACCAGCTGGATCATTTTATGATCAAGCATGTTGAATTTATTGACATAAATGCAATTATATGCAGTTTATAAATGACATTAAATGATAGAAATCTATTTAGAGAAATACTTCCGTTTTATGAATCGAAAACTCATCCGGTTTTCAACAAAATCAATAAGACAATGTGCCCTTTTTTATTTCAAAGCTTTCGAAGAAACTTATGATTTCGAGGGTTTTGGTTATAAATTCGTATTATCTTAATCAAGTCTGGTCATTTCAATGCAAATCATTACTGGCAGCCTTTCGTCTCGAAAGCGTCTTGACGAAATTTGATAAAGTTTTTAAAAGCATAAAAAATGGATTATAATTAAATTTAAAATCTAATAAATTTTAACGAAACATTAAAGACAGAGAAAAACTGGGCTTATAAAGTCTTAACAAAATGTGACATTTTGTGACAAAAATGTGACAGCGAGATAAAATTTAAAAGAGTTTAATAAAATATAATAATTAGCGAGGATTAGTAAATTTACAGAACTTTCTTTAGACTTGGTGAAATTAATGAAAATGACTCTATCCAGAACAACCTCGTATTTCTTTTGAAAAATATTCATAGTCTTTTATAAGTGTGTGTTTTCTATCAACAATGTCATCTTTTGAAGAATTCTCATTGTATTCTTCTTCTTATCCCTGTGGACTTTTCTCTCTTTTTATCTCTCTGCTTTATTTTTCTTCAATTTACTTTCAACTGGCAATGAATTCGTTGTGATTCTAAAATATGTAAGCATCAAAATGTTGTACTAAATTTCCATTGCAATTTTGATTATAATATCTGTACTTGTATTTGTATCCGTATTTTATTCTTAAAACTAAAACTTGGCATAAGGTAGTAATGAAGATGTGCCAATCGTCGCCTGAATTTCAACAGAGGACCAACAATACAAGTTGGATGTTTGAATATTTATCCTTCGTCTAAAACTCTTGAGTTGTATTGTTTGACAAATTGATCATTGAAATCACAGACAAAACCGCGAAAGTATTCGGTGAATTTTTGTTCTGAATTTTAATTTCAAATACATAAAATACTTTTTTTTAATTTAGCCAACTTGAGCGACGTTTGAGTTGATTATTGCATACCATCAGATGCCTTTGGAAATCTTACTTTTCTCAAATGGGTGTACTAATATTGTACAAAGTCTGTTAGGACAATATTCCATTGGTGAAAAAGTGCTGCTGTCACTCGAAAATGTGAGGTATTTGCTTCTACACAATTTGGCAACTGTGAATGTCGCTTCCTTTTTATTGCAGTTGCTACATCTGGTAGCTCTTTCCCATCGTCTCTTTCAGAAATTACTCGTAAATAAAAGTGGGAGTATCTCAACGTCTCATGAGCTCATGAATAGATGTATATTTCTTCTTGATTCTTCGTTTTCTTCTTGATCTTTTTCTATTTACAATTCTTACACTTTTGGGAGTTGCAAGAATGTGCAATGAAATATTTCGAGTGTGTGATGAAGAAAGCACTTGAAGTCATACCTAGAAAGTCAAGGCTGTATAACGTACCCTGTCGTTCTGACGCATTGCGACGTTGCATAAAATCTAAACAACTACTATAACATTTTTGTTGGAAAGTATTGGGGAAAAATCGTAGGAAATGTTCTCGAAAAATTTGAACAAACTGAAAAAATATTATTGTTGACAAAACCAGCTAGAAAAGCATGGGCAAAGTGTGTTCAGCCAGCTTAATTTAAAACTGTTATTTCCTGTGGTGACGGCACGGTAAATATGTCGATTCAAATAATCTCAACACAATCTGATAACATTTTATTCTTTGCTTTTGTTCAACAGCTGTGAAATAAAAAAAACCTCGTTCAAAAGACTTGAAATTCAATTTCCTTAGAATTACAAAACTTTAATTCTCTTTTTGCAACTTGATAATTTTGTGTGAAAGAATAAACTCTTCATCCTGTCGCATCACCAGCAAGCCACAGAGTCTTTGTGGCTGGGAGAGTGAGTGAGCGTGAGAGAAGGATAGAGAAAGAGAGAGAGGGGCAGAGTCATTACGAGAATTGCAATGACGAAGAAATGCGCATTTCTTAACTACAAAAGAAAAACATAATGCTTTCTATAACTTACTTTTCCCCGTTTCCTGTGTTTTAGCTTCTTCTTCGCTTCTTTGTTTTTTTATCTTTTTCTTTTTCTTGTTTTCTGTGGTTTTATAGAGTGTAAATATAATGCACAAGATGGTAATAATTGCTGCAGGTTGTTTGTTAAAAGCAGAAGAGGTAGGAACGCCAGGTTGGTCTGGCCGAACCTTATATACCTTACACCCGTAATATAAGTTTATGGTCTACGATCTTAATTATCAGTGGGCGGTATACGCCTCTTGTGACATTACATATCCTTTTTATTGTTTAATTTATAACTCTGACTCTTCTTCAGCACAACTTTTTTTAGAAAGTCATTTCTAAAAAAGTGGATTTATAATATTTAATATTGCTATTGGTTACAAAATTTCAGATTGAATATTCCAATAGAGACTGAAAAATGGAGCTCCACGATTGTATTCCATAAAAATTAGGTACGACATTGGTCCGATTTGGCTGATTTTCAATACCACTGAATTTGTTATGACGTGCTACAAACGGAAGAAAAAATTAGTATGCCCTCCTTCATACCTTCGATAGTAGAATATAAAAAAAGATGAGTCACATCTTCGAAGAAAGGGAGTGAATTTAGAACCGTCATAGCTGGAATTTCTATTTCTTTTTCAAGGTTAGGTAAACACCAATGTAGGCTATATGTTCTTGAAGAGCCCAAATTTTTAAACAGACTTGGCGGCTACTCGAGCAAGACTTGAGCGAAATAGCAAATATTTTGATGTGAATTGATTTGATTATTCCTGTTACAAATTGTAGGGTGCTTCCCCAGAAGCAATTCAGAATGAAATGTTTTTAAGTGATGCTCGTGCTCGTCGTCTTAGCAAAAATAGCAATTGTATTTTGTACTGTTTCCATGGTACCAGATTATGAGAGACCTCCGGACTTGTGTCAAGTTAATAACACGAAATTGTTATGCGTTTACTGAACCACCAATTACGCCATCACAGCTTTAGCTGGTGCTAAAAATCTGGATATTTGAACTAATGGGGTCCGTCGTTAAATCAACATTCTGGACTTCAGTCTTTATATTTAGTAAGTCTGTAAGTTAGAAAACAAACACCCTTTTCAATATCCAGACATTTTTCTCAGAACCATAGGTTTCAGTCTCTTCATCTTATTTAATACTCGACACCCACACTTAAAGTTTGCAACAACAAAATTCTTGGAAAATTATACGAACAAAAAATGGAATATTGTGAAGATTACGGAAGTTTGCAAAATGGATAATATGCCAGTAATATTTGAGGCACATTTGCACCACCTGAGCATAAATCATTTTGTCCGTTTCTGCTTAACCGACACCAAGACTGAAATTTTCTATGCCTTCCTTATTTGTTCCGACTAACGGGTTACTATTGTTAGACTTTCTGACAATGGAGAACATCTGGCAGCGAATATGAATTTCAAAATATTGTAATTTCGGAAATACGTTTTTTTAATATTAGAAGAAAAAGTGAGTAAGAAGAATGGCAAGAAAATGAAAACAAGCGGGAAGGAAGCGAACAAAAACGATTGTGTAATTTGAAACCATGGAAAGTTTTCATAAGAATTTAAATTCAGACTCCAAAAGGATGAATGAATGCATAGAACAATATTAGGGCACATAAAATATAATTATTTGGCTCTAATGAAAAAATATGTATTTTAGATTATTTTCGCTAAATAAAATTAGTTCAGAATGAACGACGCAATGGAATTTGCTGATTTCTTGCGATTACAAATTTGTTTAATGAGACGTTCTATTATGTGTTGCAAAATTTAATCTCCACTCAAGCTTCAATACATTTGAAAATAACCTTAATAACTTAGTTAAGGTGACTGTGGAAAGTGACAGTTGAATCAACGGAGTGGGGAGGTTTTTTATGTAGTTCTCGAATGTTCTCTACTCTAATTTAAATTAGCAAAAAAGATTGAGTTATTAGAAGTATGAGCTTAAATAAATAAGAAAAAAGAAATGTTAATGTTGAGATTTGCTGTGCAAACAACTGCGCAGTTAACACAATGTTTAAACAGTTTATTAATTACACAACTCAATAAATGATGCCGAGCATTCTTTATATTTCGCCTTTTCCATTTTAAAGTAAACGAATGAATTAATGAAATAGTCGTTGTAGAGACGGTAGTGAAAGGGGAAACTGGAGTGGAAAGAAGTCGCCGTTGCATCCAGTGGGCTTGAGGAAAAGTTGGGTGAGTCAGTTAGGTCAGTTAGGAAAATAACTATTGTTTCCTTCATTTTCCTTCTTTGGGCTTGTGTTATAAACAGAGAAAGTATGTGAAATAAAATATGATCAAATAACCAAATTATGGTTTACTATTAATATGATTGTTTAATACAAATGCCATAATGAGCTTATTTTTCTTAAATAGTATGATTATTGCTGCTTAGGTTATTATTGCTTAGATGATTAAATGTACTTTAAAGTTTTCTAAAAAAGACACATTTAATTAATGTTTTCTAATAAAATCTTTAGAACAAATTTGTTTATAAGAAAAACGTTACAAGCAACGAAAAGTGTAAAAAATTAACTTAGGAAAAATAAGGAAAAGTGCAATTTATATTAATTCTAAAACATATAAGCGTATTTTAAAGCAATACAAGCGTATCATATAAATACAATTTTTGCCAATTGTATTAGCATTTTATATTGAGATATAGGGAATATGTCTGAAATCTATAAAGCTTGAATGATTTTTTCTAGAGTAGACTAACTTATGGAGGCATACTTAATTGTCGTTTCAGTAAAATAGGGTGCTGTATTGTCGTTAACAATTAGCATTTTCTTACGTTTGCGTAATTTGATTCTACCATTTATAACGAACGAACTGACATGAAATATAAAGAAAAAAAACTGAAAATTACACATTGCTGAAACTGATTTATTTATAAATCAATTTTTTGAACATTGTCCCGTTTTTAAATGTCTCACAAAGAAGTGCTAATAATTTTTGTTAACTACCGTCACGTCAATTTACAGTAATTTATGGCCATTGAAGCAAAATTTAATTTGCGCTTTAAAAAAACTGTTTTTCTGATATAGAATCGGTTTTTACATAGATATTCGACGTAATATACTTCGCGTTTCTTAATCAGGATATTATCAAAATATTCATAGACAAGTTCTTATATATTTCGGAAACACTAGAAAGTTTGAGTTTTCCGTTTGTTCTCTATTTTCCCATCGCAAAATTAACAGAAAGCTATTGATATTTAAAAATAATGGAGCGTAAATAATGGAGTGTTTTTCTAATTCTCCTTTATTGGCTTTTGATTTGTACAGTATTTTTTCCTTGAACTTTTCCAAAACTAATTCGAGCTGAAATCTCTTCCATAGCGTTTTTCCACGGAATCTTTTCTACAAAAGGCTTGAATTTCAATTAATATTAATTTTGTGGGCGTTGTTTCTGAACTCTTGCCTCAATTGATGAACGAACGAACTCTTGGCCAGCAAAATTAGAACAACGTTTGCACATGAAAACACTGAACTCCTTCATTAATTAACCTAATAAATAGTTTGAATAAAAAAAATAAACAATTAACTAACAAACGCGTAATAAGCAAACGGTTTAGTAATTTTGGAGGTGGGGAGGGAGGAAATGGCTCGCATTATTGAGTATGATTTGAAGTTAAACTTTTTATATAAATTTTCGTTTATATTCATGTTTGCTAATGTTTGCTTCTATTCATTAGAATAACTTTTTCATTTTAGTGATTAAAAAATTGCCACGAATTGAATGAATTTGATTTAATTACTGTTATCAATAATTCATTAGTCTTCTTTCTGAATTTACAGTAATTTCACTACAAGTTAACGATTTAATTCATTATCGATTATTTGAAAATAAATAATTAATAATATTAAAATATTACTAAAAGCCATTTTCAATTTGTACTTTTTGCGTAATTAACTTAGGCGGGTATATAAAAAAATAATGAAAGTATATAAAAAATAAAATAAAAGTAAGCGTAAATTTTAATAAAGGGTAAACCAAGAAGGACTACATGAACAACAAAAATATTTTTGTTAAATGTAAATGCAAAATTGTTTATCGAATTATCGATGTTAATGTTATTGTTGTTGCTGTAGTTGAATCTGTAGCTGTTATTGCCATTATTGAGATCGCTGGCATAGCTGTTTCATAGCTTTTATTGCTGTTGCCGCAGCTGTTGTGGTTTTTGTTAGTGTCATCATTGACGCTGTTGTTGGTGCGTTTGTTATGGTGGTTGTTTTATTATTGTCATTATTTCGACCACTAGCTGATCTGTCGTTGTTACCGTTGTATCGTAGCTGTTATTGTAGAGAGAAAATTTTGTTCTGTTAAGTAAAACACTAACAAATAACAAGGACCATTATGTTCCTATCAACAACTTTTAACCATGCCGATCAAAATATATGCGTTATAAAAAAACAGAAATACATTGAAAAAAATCCATAACCAGAACCTAATTATACAAGCAACTATTCCGGTCAATACCCGATTATTTTATTGCTCATTAGTTCTCGTTGCTTCTCGTTGTAGAAGAAATAATTACGGCGCGTCACAATCTTTTGAATGAATGGTAGGTTGGATGGGACGGGTCACAGAAAGGAAGGTGGACTCATCGACTGGTTCCTAAAATAAAACCCTGGATTAATAGAAAGCATGGCGACGTTGATTACTATTTCTCTCAGTTGTTTATCAGTCATGACTGCTTTAAGGTTTATCAGAATAAACATGATGCAGAACATATTTCCTTTAACTGCCCGCATCACCGTGAATTAAGGAATAATTTGCAAGCAGAGATTGGTAAAACAATATTGCGCAGTAATATTGTGAACAGCATGATCGAAGGTAGTGCGAATTGGATGAACATAGTTCGAATAACTGCATTAGTTATGAAAGAACGGAGGACACAGGAATGAAGGGGATCTGCAGAGAGAAATACCACTTAAGGTCTCCCTGCTTGCGTTGTAATGCTTAGCGGCGGTTCCACGAGGGGAGAGTATTGAAGATGATGTGGTTTTAGTTGGTAAGAGTCTCACACTACTGGCGCTTAGCTGACAATGCCCAAGATAGGTTTCCACTCGACAACAAAAAATACACACACATCCAGAATACACACATACGCATTCTAAGAGGCCGTCCGCTAAATCAAAATTCTTAATAGTAATCCTTATTAGTATACCTACTGTTATTGTTACTACTACTGTTATTGTGGATTTCTCTTGAAAGATTTATTTTGTTATTTTGCCTTTATGAAAATTTTTTTCAAGCCCGTAAATAACGCGTATATCAGCAAACCTCAACTATACGCATTCTCTTTTCCCCCATACGATGTAGTCATCACATAAAGCTATAAGAGCATAATTAGTGCTGAATTAGCTTCATTTTCTTGAGCATCATCATAGTCTAAAAAAAACTGAAAAGTGTTGTCCTATTAATTTGGCTTCGCTCCTTTGAATTTCATATCCAAGATTTCGCAATGTGTCTCTACCAGAGAGCCTAATGTGGAGAAGTCGTAGTCTGTGACCTACCCAACACTCGTAGTAATTCTGATTTCAATCAGAAATACCCTTCAATCAGGAAATGTGTATGAGGTTACCACGGAGTGGTTTTGTGTGTTTATGTTTATTGAGATTCTGATGGTTTTAGCTTTGTTGAGAACAAATTTTGTTTAAAATGCAGGAGGTGTAGTCCAAGGCAAAGTGGCCGGCAGTATTGAAAACATTATCTCGATAAAGTAAAATGAGGCTATAGCGAAAAATAACGACCCCGATTAACATCCAAGAGAAAATGTAAATGCTTATTATTATTGCTTTAGTTACGCCAAGACAACCAAAATATGACATTAATTTTTGTTATCTATCTATTTTTTACTCAGTTTAATTATTAAAGAAATATATAAGCGACAAAAACATTCACGCAATTTGATAGCTTTTTAACGGTGTCCATAAATTATTAAAGGGGATGCACACAATTGCGTTTAATGTCAATATGCGCAAAAAATTGCAATAAAATGTTGTTGATGAATTTGGGATATGGATAGGGAACTAAACTGATTTCCTTGAGAAAAAGGAAAATTTATTAAAAATATAAAATATTTATTGAAGATACAAAAGAGATTGTATTAAATATGCCTAATTTGGCATTAGCGAATAAATTCGCAACATAGCAAAAACTTAAATCAGAATGAATCTGGATTTCACTCCAGAGTAAAATTTATTTAATTCGTATTATATTCGAAATATCGAATCATATAAAAAATCTTCGCGGTCCCTTGATGAAGTCTACGAAACCCGACGTAAAATTCGTAAAATCTGTAAAAAGAATGCTGTGAATGATGAAAGTATGAGTCCGGAAAGTTTGTTTGATTCGGAAATATTTGATGTAAAGTAAAAAGTCGATGACAATTTGCAACTGGTGGAGCAATTTAAGCTTTCAAGGTAAAAAAAATGCAGTTCATAAAAAACGCAATATTTGCAAAAAAAAAAATTGATTTAATTTGAAACGTCGTGGCATTTTATAAATCTGATTATTATTTTAATTTTAGGAAATGTTTTGAAGATTTGAAAATTGTTCAAAAGCGTTCCAAAACGCTCACACAATTCAGATCACAAAAAAATTATTAAAAGCTAAATTATGTATAAATATCAGTTTCAAATTTTGGTCCTGCATAAATTTGTATAAATTAAAAAATTATGCATAAAATAAATGATAGAAAACATTGAATTGAATTAATTTGTTGCCAAATCAGGCAGGACTTTAATTGGTAACGCTTTGTATGGATAACACATGTTCGCTTTTACGAAACGATAGCAAATTAAAATAATTAATTAGTAAACGCATGTTGTTTACTAATTAATTTTGTTTGTGCATTGCATTTCTAAAATACTATTAATTATTTGATTTATACAGTTTGTTTTAAATTTAATTCGCATCGCTGGAGGCCGAATGAGGAAAAGGAAGCATGGCAGAAGGGGAGAAGGGAATGTAGTCTCTTTTATGAGGAAATTGTTATTCAAGTAGAAATTATTTCTTTACACACAAAGATATTAAAAAATTAAAATATATTGTTTTGTCTGTAAGGAAGATATTAAATATTAGAGAAGTTTATAAATAAGAAATGTTATTAAAAAATATAAACTTGTTCGTTTATTAAATTTCTGCATTAATGAAGTAAAAGAGCAGAAGGATTAATTGATATATTTTTGATATACGTGATTGACCGATGCATCACTTTGAAAATTTCTTTTTGTTAAGATTCAAAGGAAAGGTTCATTCAAGGCGTAACAGTTTGCGTAGAATGCCATTCGGAGAAATTTTATGATAGTGTGATCTTTTTAAAAATTTATACTTTGTTGAAAATTTAACTTTGAATTTATAATACATGTCACTTATATAATTGACACTGCATATAATATCTAATCTCAATTTGAAAACATAAAACCTAGTTTCAGTTTTTGACCAACAGTTTATCTTGCTCTTATATTTTCTTAATTATTGTATGTAAAAAATAATATTTCATAATGGAAAAGTATCACAAAAAAGATATGCGTGAATCTCTGCTAGGATATTGTTATAGCTCTGAATAATCAATATGATGATTACTCTGACATTAACAATCTCAAAAATAGTATAAGTGGAAGCAACAACACAGGCATCAACAGCAGCAAATAGAAGGTGAGATAAGTGGTGATTGTTAACAATAGTGCCCCTTTAACAATAGTGCCCGAGCAACCCCTAAACACCTGTGCATCTGACATCGTCAGATGTATATCACGACTTTTAGTCTGGGAGTCATGTTTTTTGCCACCCACTATTCCTAAACCAGGAGCACTTTCCTCTACGCTCGTACATCCCTTATGAGATGTAAAATTGTGTGAGCTATAAGTTGATGATGAACCCGCATTCAGGGATTGCTCCCTCGTTGCCTTCGTTGTCCTTGTCATCGCCGTCGGAGGGCGTAGAAGACAACAAACACAGGCAAGAAGGAACAAGCTTGGCACTTTGTGATTCACAGCGAAAACGAGGTGACATTTGTCCTGTTGCGCGGCAGCTCGCAGTGGTTTTGAATTTGAATTATTCTAGAATTTCCTTACCACCCGTTGATACAATCCGCTTGATGTCTCTGCCAAAAAAAAAACAGAAAACAAAAACCAAAGGACACTCAGCATTATGTAAATTATTATTCTAATGGGTTAGTTAACGCAAATTAGAGCGCAAACCTTTTCACTCCCGGCAACGTTTTGTTTATTTATTCATATATTTTTTTTTAATTTCATGGTTTGTGTTAAAATATAAGAATAAAAATTAAATGCGTCGCATCAAGTAAAAAATTACTTTTGATGCGGATGCATTCTATAAAGATAATGTTATAGTATGCAAAAAAGTGAAATGAGATAAAACGTCATTAATAATGGCTGAGGTGAAACTGTGGCGTATTATTAAGATGTCTACAGAATTGCTGAATCCAAAGAAAGAGAAAAAATGAAATAAGATCACAATACATTTATTATGACTGCTCGCAATAACTTTTAAAGGCACCAATCAATGGATCGATTATTTCAGTAATCTTAACCTATTTTATAATTTTGTTGCCCTCCTTCTCCTACCCTTCTGGCTATCTAAAAATATTAAAAAATATTAAAAAGGTATTTTTATTGTCTAATATTTCTCCGGCAGCAAATTATAACCAACTACAAAAATTAGTTCTTCAGTCACCTTAGCCTTCAGTAGTCGTTTTTATCTGCTTTTGCGTAGTATAAATTGTTCGTAAAATATTCTGACATTAACATTCCTACCATACTTAATTAATATCATTAAGCAGAAACGTCACCAATGCTGTCAGCGTCAGACGTTAATATAACCGCGTCACGCCCACGACGCCTGACAATAATCGAAAACTTTCTGGCCACGTGCTCGTGTTGTTTCAAAAATGACTCTTTCAATTAAATTAATTAAAAATTAGTGTTTAAAGTCTAAGAATGACAGCCCTCAGAAGCCACGGCATTTTGACGTCACAGCTGTTAGAAATGTCAATGAAAAATGATTAGGCGAAGCTTAACAATTCGGTAATACGCAATTCGCGTAATCTTTAGGTTTGAATTATCTGTTATAATTTTGCGCAATAGTACCTCATTTTAGAAAACACCACGCCACGAAGGTTTCCAGTTAACCTTACGTTGACGTCAGTGTTGGAGTATAACGTTTTTGTATCTTTTCTTAAACACTTGGTTTTATTTAAAAGCAAATCTAATTGTACAAGATCCATTCCTTCTAACCCGGGCCTTTCAATTTGAGATCGAGTCGGAATTACCGCGTTATCAGTTTCGCTTTCAGTGGCATGAATTGAAGTGAAGCGGCATGACTGTGAAGTATTTATCTCGCTTTTAAATTTAACAGATGTAACCAAAAGGACGGACGTGCAAGTCCAACCATGGGTAATGTCAACGACGCTTAAACGGAGTGATGGAGAAGACAAAGAAATGAAGAGATTTTTTGCTTTTAAACTTCAAAGTAAACCCCCGACTGATAGTATTTAGCCATTGCAACACCACCGCAATCGTTGAACTCTTTCTTTCAACCTACTCAAATATTCAAAGTATGGTAACCGCATGCAAGAAGAGCTTAAGGCGATAAGCGCTACTGTTGCTGTTGTTGCCACTCTTAGGGAGTCATTAGAGAAAGATAATAAGCTCATAATTTTCAAAGAATACAACTTTCTTAAAGAATACCTTGATAATAAAAGGAAAAGCTAAATAAAATAATACAAACAGGCATTATGGCTTAAGAGTAGACTAAATAGAATAATCAAATCATTCGAGATGAAACTAACGATAGTGAGACCATATGGGAACACTTACGAATGAACATATTACGAGCTTTCAGCGCAATTATTCCTTATAAATAAATCACTGAGAAAAACTGGGCGCTAAATTTTTCTTTAATAAATATATTTCTCAACTCTATGGAAAACTAAAAAAAAAGAATCCATGAATAGGCAACTCCAATATTCACAGAAACAACAACAACAACTTATTCCAGCATTTTGAGCCTTCGAGGGTAAAAGTGTCATTTGGACGCTTTTGAAAGCAATCTAAAACAATATTTGTTTTCATTAGTTGCTGCGATTCATTGAAAGGCTGAGAACTGAATTATGTCCTACATCTGAATTGCCGCGTGGCTGCACCTGAGGTTCATCCATTGGCAGAACCACCGGTTTCCGTATGTTTTCTCCTTGGTTGGTTTCAATTCACATTCATTTCCAAGTGAGTTCTTTCATGTGGTCTTCTCTATTTGCAGATCAAATATTTTGATATCAATGAGAATAATAATGAGCTGCAATAGATGCAAACCGCATTTGTTGAGGTTTCCCTTCATGCTTGTTTATTCTATGAGAAATAAACCTTTAAAGGTATAAGACAAAAAAGCATATTGAAAAACATATAACGCCGTTATTAAAAATATGCTGGTAGTGGTTTGGCAGCTGCATCTATTAAAAATACTAAATGTTTATACTACGATGGGGTTTTTGTACGGACGAATGATCCGAATACCATTTCTATTGACAACACCCAAAACAGTAGTGAGGGTGTAGAACTGTGTGCTTGCAAAATTAGAAAATTTGTAACTAAAGGCGACAAAGTCACTACAACGATAACCATAGCAAAAAAAAGCCAGAGATGATAAATTTCTCTTTTTAATAAATGATTTTTCAATAAGGACATGATATAAATTTAAGAGAGCTCGATCGAAAAATGATCAAATATTCAATTGGCAGCAGACCCTGATTTTATCTAACTTTTGATACAAGACAAATTTAACCTTTGCAATAATATTAATTTTTCGTTAAAACTTTATAAAGTGTTCTATATTTACAATATGAAACTCTTCTTAATTATTAAAAGTAAAATACAAAAATTTCAAAAACAAAAAATAAATCGAGCCGAATCAAAAAAAAAAAAAAAAAAAAAAACAACAGTAATTTTTACTGTTTTGTTCTCAGTTTTTAAACATTTTTCCTCCCCTTCTGATGCCATATCTCGATTTCAACTATTTTTTTAGTTTTATTCAAAATTTTAGGTGTTTCCTGAGAACCCAATTCTCGAGCGCTTCATTGTTTTGATGAACCTCAACAAAATTGACTGCGCCCAATCAAATAACGCCTTTGTTAACACTCAGTGGCTTAGTATATCTGCCTGATAAAAATAATTGTGCTTTCGGTAAAAGTTATTTTTATATTAAGTTTGTTCTTTAATTTGTAACGTATTAAAGGAGGTGTATGGAATGCATGGAAAAGTATATATAATCTCAGAATAATCTCCCGAGTTGACTTAGCCATGTCCGTCTACCTGCCTGTCTGTCTGTCTGTTGAAATCACGATTGCGAGAGAACAAAAAGATATTAAAAGATATAAAACAAACACTATCTGGTATTGTAGGTAGGTTAGAATTACATTATATCCAAACAAAATTCTAACAATAATTCGAAATAATGAACGATTGAATAAAGGCTAGAGCAATGTTATTGTAAAGAAGTCACCCTTCCTCATGTTTCGCGTATTAATCAGTCGCTGCCGCCACTTCATTCATTCCCATCACATCAGTTTTCATTATTCAACCATAGCTTCTCTTCTTTATCTCATTCTTTGGGCCAAATCATGTTATAGACTAAATTATTCCTGGCGCTTGAGGGAGGGAAAATAACTGTTTTCTCCAAATAAAATTTAGCAATAGTACCAAACAAAAACCAATTATGAAAATTTATATACGGTAGAAGAAACATCTGGGAAATTACCAATTTTGTGCATTTAATTGTTCATTAGAGGCAAAAAAGGCAATGAGGATGACCAAACAATGTAGCGCATTTGTATGTAGAGTAAATAGCTTATGGGATATCGTAATTTATTCTAAAATCTGTCACCGTCATAGTCATCTGTCATGAAATATTTTGGGAGTAGTTTTCCCGTACATCGAAATAATATCTGACTTCTATAAAACATTTCGTATTGCTAACCTCAATTTTTTCTCGAAATCCGAAATTTTATCCTGAATCTAATAATGATTTTGGTTAATTGTGATCATGATTATTTAATGATTTCAAATTAACTTTAATTAGAAACAAATAATTGAAAGTAGCCCTTAGAAAAGTTTCCGTTAATTTGATACTATTACTTTCTGAGTATTGTCGATTCTTTAGCTACATTTAGAGAATTAATAAAGCATTTTAAGGAAATCCTTGGGGAAGCCTACCTAGCGGGCTATTATGGATCCAAATTTCAATCTGAAATGAATCTGCATTCGCGAAAATATTTCAACTAAACTTTGAATTCTTTTTTAAAATAATTTGAGCAAAAAGAAACGATAAATTTTCTTTATGAAATTTCTTCCTCTTTTCTTGCTTGGTTTTTGGTTCATTTTTAAAATTTTTGAATTTTATTACATTCGATATGTCATTGTCACGAAGATATGTTGGGTAATTTTTGTTAATTTATGTTATTGTTCAAAAAGCAAATTGTTTTTGCTTTTTTTCATGATAAATTTACGAACTTATTTTGCAATCTTACCAATAACCACAATTCGTTCGCTATATTCCCGAAAAAATGCCGTTAGCAAATAAAATAACTTATTTTTTGTTTTATTTTGAATTTTATTCGCGTTCGTTTCTTTCTTCCACTGCATGTGAACATTGAGGGAAATTTCCAGTTTTATTTCGTAAATAAATTACGAATGTGCATATTTGCCAACAGTAAACAAATATTTGCTCATTGTGTTCCAAATTCATGCCCGAATGAAAATTGAGTACTCCTGCACGCACACCTTCATATTTACATACACACATTATTACTGGATGAGATATCATCAGCAATAATGCAATTGCAATTAACATGTCAGATTTTAAAGTCAGATTGCTGTGACGTAAACAAATTGAAGTAATAGTTAGAAGTTGGAAGAAGCCGAACCAATGCCTAGAATATGCGAAATACAAACAAGGGTCTGTGTGTAAAGATGACGGCAGTCGTGGAT